>OX387425.1:18947177-19252259 GCA_947563755.1 Lochmaea crataegi
TTTTTTGTACCCCTTAGCTATGGTACGCCATTGGGATAACAAATATTATAAAACCTTCGCGCAAATGCAAGCAATAAGTTTAGCAAAGTTTTATCGCATGTACTGTACGGCAACGCATAAAATACGAACAAATTAAGTAAAATACGTACATTCGTAGCGGATAACGAGAAACGGCTAAAAAACTTCAAATTTTGATTGATCTAATTACCAATTCGTGATACGTATCGAATCAACATACTTGAATGCCTTTCGAATCTTGCTGATAGGAAGACAGAACTAAAAATATGACTGAAAAGGAACAAACGGTTCGAGTTTGTAAAACAAGTGATTGAATATCAAATCAAGGAAGATTATGTTAACAACTCATCTATTTATTTTTTAACGATTAAATATTTCTGGTATTTGTACACCCTGTAATTGATTTGTCTGTTAGCCTTAAACGAATAAATAAATAAATAAAAAGTTGAATGAACCCATTGTGCTGCTTTTATTACACATCAAGATTTATTAATCTAAATGATGAAACGATCGATCTGGTTCTCCACTCTCAAATAAGAAAATTTACTCTAAAAATATACTTACTGTAAATAACACATTTTTTCCCAGAATTGAAAAAGTTCACGTTCAATTATTATTTTCAACACATTCACACTTCGACTGTATTAAAAGCCGAACTCAATAGGTACACATGCACCCACTAAGAAAGTTTTTGGAAAATATTATTCGAAAGAAAAAACGTAGCTTAAAATTTGAAAGTAGCTGCACCAAGTAAAAAAAAATGGTTACAAAGTTGGTTTACTTTCCGTTAAAAATGCAAAAATGTAATTGGGTCACTTTAGTTCTTCTTTTGTTTTAGCAGTCATATTGGCATGTTGCCGGCTTTATTTTATCATCACGAACTAACAGTTTACTCACTGAAGTAAGGAAAACATTTGTATAATCTTCCCATTAACTTTAGAAAGTCTATATCACATACGTCAAAATCGGACTAACTCTTGAAAAGTTACTGTAGGTACCTACTTTTCATACTTTTATCATTAACTTTTTAAATTTACATTTTTTCATAAATATTGGTCACGAAATCAATTTGATTTCCTTAATTTTGTTATTTCCTTTCTATAGCTCGATTCTTCGAGCTGGAGTTCAGCCGCGTACAGATTTGAGCACGAACGCGTTCCGCGCACGTCCACACTCGGCCTGCCTCATTCGTGTTCGTGCTCAAGTCTGTACGCGGCTTAATAATTCTTCCTGAACTTTCTGGGAATGGAGAACTATCGATAGTCCCGACTATCGATATTTATCGATAGAGCTATTTTTACTATCGATTATTATCGATAATTTTCGATAGTTTTACAATCGGTAACATCATTGTACGATTTTTGTCAAAATCTTAAAAATATATATAAACATATATATTTATTTCAAAACAACGTATCAGCTTTGCCAAAAATTGTCAGAAAATTTTGATAAATTGTCAAAAACTGTCAAAAATGGTCAATAATTGTTAAAATTTTGAAAAATGGTAAAAAATTGTTAATAATTGTCAAAAACTGTCAGAAATGGTCAATAATTTTGAAAAATGGGCAAAAATTTTAAAAAATTGTCAAAAATGGTGAATAATTGTCAAAAATTGTCAAAAATGGTCAATAATTATCAAGAATTTTGAAAAATGGTCAATAATTGTCAAGAATTTTGAAAAATGGTCAATAATTGACAAAATTTTGAAAAATAGTCAATAATTTTGAAAAATGGTCAATAATTGTTAAAATTTTGGAAAATGGTCAAAAATTGTTAATAATTGTCAAAAACTGTCAGAAATGGTCAATAATTTTGAAAATTGGGCAAAAATTTTGAAAAATTGTCAAAAATGGTGAATAATTGTCAAAAACTGTCAAAAATGGTCAATAATTGTCAAGAATTTTGAAAAATGGTCAATAATTGTCAAGAATTTTGAAAAATGGTCAATAATTTTCAAAAATTTTCAAAAAAGGTCAATAATTATCAAAATTTTGAAAAATAGTCAATAATTTTGAAAAATGGTCAAAAATGTTCAATAATTGTTAAAATTTTGAAAAATGGTCAAAAATGTTCAATAATTGTTAAAATATTGGAAAATGGTCAAAAATTGTCAAAAACTGTCAGAAATGGTCAATAATTTTGAAAAATGGGCAAAAATTTGTCAATGGTCAATAATTGTCAAAAATTTTGAAAAATGGTCCATAATTTTCAAAAATTGTCAATAATTTTGAAAAATGGTCGAAAATTGTTAATAATTGTCAAAAACTGTCAAATATAGTCAATAATAGTAAAAAATGGTTCATAATTGTTAGAATTTTGAAAAATGGTCAACATTGTCAAAATTTTGGAAAATGGTCAATAATTGTCAAACATTTTGAAAAATGGTCAATAATTGTCAAAAACTGTCAAAAATGGTCAATAATTCTGAAAAATGGTCAATAATTGTCAAGAATTCTGAAAAATGGTCAATAATTTTGAAAAATGGTCAAAAAGTGTCAAAAATGGTCAATAATTGTAAAAAATTGTCAATCATTATCAAAAATTGTCAATAATTGGAAAAAAAAATTTTTTAGTACTTTTATTAGCAATTTTCTCTTCCAAAAGTGAATTTTTTTCTGTTAAAATGTTCTATAAACAATGGGGAGCTTTCTAATAAGAAAAAAAAGCGTAACAAAATTCCGAGGGACGCGAACCTTACCGAATACGTCTTAGATTCTGACAGTTTAAAATAATGTTTGTACTCACACGCAATACATTCTTTTTCTCTCCCGTCTTTCTCTCTTTCTCTTCCTTCTCTCTCGCTCTCCCATCTCTATCGCTCTCCCATCTCTATCGCTCTCCCATCTCTCTCTCTCTCTTCCATATCTGTCTCTGCCATTTCTCTTCCTGTCACTCATCTTTCTTTCTCTCTCCCATCTCTCTCTTTCCTATCTCTCTCTTCTATCTCACTCTCCCATCCCTCTCACTCCCATCACTCATTCTTCCTTTCCTATCTCTCTCTTTCTCTCTCTCTCACCCATCTTTATTTCTCTCTTTTTCCCATCTCTCTCTCCTATCTCTCTCTCTCCCTTATCGCTCTCTCTCTCATCTTTTTCTCTCTGTCCCATCTTTCTCTCTCCCTTCCCTCTCCCTCTCTCTCCCATCCCTTTCCCCCCATCCCTCTCTCTTTAATATCTCTCTCTTTCTCGCTTTCTCCCTCCCATCTCTCTCTCTCTCTCTCTCTCTCTCTCTCTCTCTCTCTCTCTCTCTCTCTCTCTCTCTCTCTCTCATCTTCTCTCTCTCTCTCTCTCTCTCTCTCTCTTTCTGTCTCTCTCTCTCTCTCTCTCTCTCTCTCTCTCTCTTTCTGTCTCTCTCTCTCTGTCCCATTTTTTGATAATCTTCCCATTAACTTTAGAAAGTCTATATCACATACGTCAAAATCGGACTAACTCTTGAAAAGTTACTGTAGGTACCTACTTTTCATACTTTTATCATTAACTTTTTAAATTTACATTTTTTCATAAATATTGGTCACGAAATCAATTTGATTTCCTTAATTTTGTTATTTCCTTTCTATAGCTCGATTCTTCGAGCTGGAGTTCAGCCGCGTACAGATTTGAGCACGAACGCGTTCGGCGCACGTCCACACTCGGCCTGCCTCATTCGTGTTCGTGCTCAAGTCTGTACGCGGCTTAATAATTCTTCCTGAACTTTCTAGGAATGGAGAACTATCGATAGTCCCGACTATCGATATTTATCGATAGTGCTATGTTTACTATCGATTATTATCGATAATTTTAGATAGTTTTAGAATCGGTAACATCATTGTACGATTTTTGTCAAAATCTTAAAAATATAAATAAACATATATATTTATTTCAAAACAACGTATCAACTTTGTCAAAAATTGTCAGAAAATTTTGATAAATTGTCAAAAACTGTCAAAAATGGTCAATAATTGTCAAAAATGGTCAATAATTGTTAAAATTTTGAAAAATGGTCAAAAATTGTTAATAATTGTCAAAAACTGTCAGAAAATTTTGATAAATTGTCAAAAACTGTCAAAAATGGTCAATAATTGTCAAAAATGGTCAATAATTGTCAAAAATGGTCAATAATTGTTAAAATTTTGAAAAATGGTCAAAAATTGTTAATAATTGTCAAAAATTGTTAATAATTGTCAAAAACTGTCAGAAATGGTCAATAATTTTGAAAAATGGGCAAAAATTTTGAAAAATTGTCAAAAATGGTGAATAATTGTCAAAAACTGTCAAAAATGGTCAATAATTGTCAAGAATTTTGAAAAATGGTCAATAATTGTCAAGAATTTTGAAAAATGGTCAATAATTTTCAAAAAAGGTCAATAATTTTGAAAAATGGTCAAAAATGGTCAATAATTGTTAAAATTTTGGAAAATGGTCAAAAATTGTTAATAATTGTCAAAAACTGTCAGAAATGGTCAATAATTTTGAAAAATGGGCAAAAATTTTGAAAAATTGTCAAAAATGGTGAATAATTGTCAAAAACTGTCAAAAATGGTCAATAATTGTCAAGAATTTTGAAAAATGGTCAATAATTGTCAAGAATTTTGAAAAATGGTCAATAATTGTCAAGAATTTTGAAAAATGGTCAATAATTTTCAAAAATTTTCAAAAAAGGTCAATAATTATCAAAATTTTGAAAAATAGTCAATAATTTTGAAAAATGGTCAATAATTGTTAAAATTTTGGAAAATGGTCAAAAATTGTTAAGAATTGTCAAAAACTGTCAGAAATGGTCAATAATTTTGAAAAATGGGCAAAAATTTTGAAAAATTGTCAAAAATGGTGAATAATTGTCAAAAGAATTTTGAAAAATGGTCAATAATTGCCAAAAATTTTGAAAAATGGTCAATAATTTTCAAAAATTGTCAGAAAAGGTCAATAATTTTGAAAAATGGTCGAAAATTGTTAATAATTGTCAAAAACTGTCAAAAATAGTCAATATTAGTAAAAAATGGTTCATAATTGTTAGAATTTTGAAAAATGGTCAATATTGTCAAAATTTTGGAAAATGGTCAATAATTGTCAAAAATTGTCAAACATTTTGAAAAATGGTCAATAATTGTCAAAAACTGTCAAAAATGGTCAATAATTCTGAAAAATGGTCAATAATTGACAAAAATTTTGAAAAATGGTCAATAATTTTGAAAAATGGTCAAAAACTGTCAAAAATGGTCAATAATTGTGAAAAATTGTCAATAATTGGAAAAAAAAATTTTTAGTACTTTTATTAGCAATTTTCTCTTCCAAAGGTGAATGTTTTTCTTTTAAAATGTTCTATAAACAATGGGGAGCTTTCTAATAAGAAAAAAAGCGTAACAAAATTCCGAGGGACGCGAACCTTACCGAATACGTCTTAGATTCTGACAGTTTAAAATAATGTTTGTTCTCACACGCAATACACTCTCTTTCTCTCCCGTCTTTCTCTCTTTCTCTTCCTTCTCTCTCGCTCTCCCATCTCTCTCTCTCTTCCATATCTGTCTCCGCCATCTCTCTTCCTGTCTCTGTCTCCCATCCCTCTCACTCCCATCACTCTCTCATCCTTTCTCTCTCTCTCTCTCTATCCCATCTTTATTTCTCTCTCTTTCCCATCTCTCTCTCCTATCTCTCTCTCCCATATCGCTCTCTCTCTCATCTTTTTCTCTCTCTTCCATCTTTCTCCCTCTCTCTCCCATCCCTTTCCCCCCATCCCTCTCTCTTTCCTATCTCTTTCTTTCTCACTTTCTCCCTCCCATCTCTTTCTCCCTCCCATCTCTTTCTCTCTCTCATCTCTCTCCCTCTCTCCTCTCTCTTTCTGTCTCTCTCTCTGTCCCATTTTTTGATAGCATTTTTACTCCATATCAGTTTTCAAAATATATTTATATTCTTCACCTAAACATCTCAACTATCGATAGTACCGAAAACTATCGATTTTTTTCGATAGTCAAAAATATCGATACTTATCGATAAACCATCGATAGTTCTCCATTCCTAGCTCGGCCTGCCTCATTCGTGTTCGTGCTAGGGATGGCGATTCTTTCCAAAAAAGATCGATTTTTGAATCGATTCGAATCGTAACCTGATGAATCGATTCATAAAAAAATCGAGGTCTAAAAGATCGATTTCTAAAAAATCGATTTTTTTCTAGTTTGTATTTACAATGTAAATATAAATCCATTTTATGAAAAACAAGAAAGATACCATAATAAACAATCTCTGGGATCTCTTATCAGTGAAATCAGGGATTTTTTAGTTCAGGGAATTCGATAATAACAATTATTTTTATTACCATATCAAAGTATCAGATCAGATATAAAAGAAGACATTTATTTTCTAAATGTATTTGTTACATTAAAAAGTTAAGAAAATAGATAATATAGCTTATAGTTCCCAAAACCAAACCAGAAAAAATCGTATGTCGATTTTCAAGGGTGAGATATCGATTCACTGAATCGATTCAGTACAACATATCGATTTAAAAAATCGATTTATTTGGTCCGAGGAATCGATTCTTCGATTAATCGATTTCATATCGCCATCCCTAGTTCGTGCTCAAGTATGTACGCGGCTTAATAATTCAGCCTGAACTTTCCACGAACAATCATACTTCTCTGGAGTGCGCTATTTTGTAGAAAAGGGTATTAATTCAACCAGAAAATAACAAATTTCTTTGTAAATAAGACATTTCTTCTAATACCCTATTGTTATTATAGTGACCTGACATGCGATTTTCGTCTTGTTACTAAGATAAAAAATATAGTTGATGATACTTATGGCAGTTGAGGTAAATTTTGGAAAATCTACATATATCTCGAAAATGAAGCAACTAGTGGGACCCACTATTGGTTTACCAAAAAATTCGTCATAATATCTCAACTACTTTTTTCTATCTCCTCTAATTTTCGAAATACCTTCAAAATCACCCAATTTGAGACACCCTGTAAAAACCTTTCCTTTATTAATTTAACAAGGATCACAATAATTATTAAATAACTTTATATCCAAAGGTCACTACTATTCTCGTTATCATTTTCATATTTATGTAACTTTGAAACAGGTAAGAAAAATGTAAATTACACAATTATACAGTACACTGCGTGCTTAATGCAATTTGAAAAATTTTAATTGGAGACTAGTAGTACTAGAACTACCTACTTGAAACTAGAAAGCCAGATCTTGTTAATTCATTTAATAGAAATATCGAGAATGAAAAAATCTGCTTTTAAACTATAAAATATACAATATAAATATAAAATGCTGTAAATTAAAGATTAAATGCAATAAAATTATCTTGATCGAAAAATAATATTTCAGAAAATATTTTTTGTATTAAATATATTTCAGAGATATTCACAATTGCCCACCCACCCATTATCATCGTTATTGTTCGAGGTTATGATTCCTGTAACTTAAAAAAACACAAAAAACAAAACACAAATCAAACATATCGAAAACTAGATGTAGAAAAGTAATGCAAATTAGTACCCTGTATATCAAGGAATCCAATTTAATTAAACTATAAACAATTACCTCAACAACTATCTATATAGATATAGTATAGATATAAACAATTATATCAAGTGTAGCAACTGTAAACTTTCGTTTAAATTCAACTGTTTAAACCTTCAAAATAAATAATAATTAACTTACCAAACTTTCGCTAAGCCGGGCCTCTCTTTTAATCCTAGCAAAATTAGAGTTACTGTTAACGTTATTAAAACAACAACAAAACACTATAATAACAAAAACACTTCCAAACCACCTCCGACACATTTTCGAAAGAACACAAGAACTGCTGCTACACAAACACATTTTACATTAAAAAAAAAGTTACCTTTAAGTTATCAGCTATAAAAAAGGTATCTCAGATCGGTTCGCGAGTCATCAAAAAATCTAACTAAAAGAACGAGTCGTTATCATAATCATTTTATATAGATAGGAAACCGACAAAACCACAATAATATTCTCTTAAAAGTGGTTTTTTTCTTTATCCATTTTTTTCGCGGAACTTCTGTTAAAAGATTTTGACACAATCGTTATCGACCGGCCACTCAACGTGTTTTTACACACTAATGATGTCTATTGTCGCAAGCCGTGCTCGCATCCTCGTTGACGCTTAGCGAGCGACTAGCCTACGTTAATGTTCGAAAAGTTTTGTTTTGTGCTTGTGTTTCTTTCTCAATACGCTCTGTTAAATGAAAGAAGAGGGAACAGTGTTATTTTATTACAGTTCGAGTTGAGCCTCCCTGTTTCGGGAATCGTTTAGAATAAATTTTGGCGTCTTGGGATCACTCGCAAAGACGTACCAATGAAATCATTGAAGGGTTCAAGAACTTTCTAAATTGAGATTGGCAACTTACTAATGAAATAATGAATATTTCGTCTGGGATTATCATTTCAGTTCAAACAATGATGTTTTTTTATCAAGAAAATTTGATTAAAAAAAAAACAATTTTATGGGGGGTTAAGAGATAATAGGTTCGTTCCAACTAGGGAGAGATTTTTCTCGTCTAGTCTCGTTCTCGTCTCGAAAAAGCGAGACGAGACGAGACATTTTTGAAAATATTATGGGCGATACCGAGACCACATACAGCGCAACCCGAGAGTTTTATAAAGTTTTTATTAGAAAAGTTAGAAAAGGTCTACATAGAGAACAATACATTTTACTATATATAAAATCTGGTGACCATCTGTAAAATATTTTTTCTACAACTGCTATGAAAAGTGACGTATTTCTCATACACTTGATTTCAAAACCAAATATTGCTCATACTGTGAGAAAATTTTGAAATATGGTCAAAAATTGTCAAAAATTTGGAAAAATGGTCAATAATTGTCAAAAACTGTCAAAGTTTTGAAAAAATGGTTAATAATTTCCAAATATTTTCAAAAATTGTCAAAAATTTGGGAAAATGGTCAATAATTGTCAAAAACTGTCAAAAACGGTCAATAATTGTCAAAGAGTTTGAAAAATGGTTAAACATTTGGAAAAATTATCAAAAATTGTCAATAATTGTCAAAGACGGTCAATAATTGTCAAAACCAATCAAAAATCGTTAAAAATGGTCAAAAATTGTTAAAATTTTGAAAAATGGTCAAAAATTGTTAAATATTTAAAAAAATGGTCAATGATTTTCAAAATTTTTGAAAAGTTCTCAAAAATGGTGAATAGTTGTTAAAATTTTGAAAAATTTACAATAATTGTCAAAATTTTTGAAAGTTGTCAAAAATGGTCAATAATTGTCAGAAACTGTCAAAAATGGTCAATAATTGTTGAAATTTTGAAAAATGGTCAATAATTCTTGAAAATTGTCAAAAATGGTCAATAATTGTCAGAAGCTGTCAAAAATGGTCAATAATTGTCAAAAATAGTTAATAATGGTTCATAAGTTTTGAAAAAATGGTTAATAATTTCCAAATATTTTCAAAAATAGACAAAAATTTGGAAAAATGGTTAATAATTGTCAAAAACTGTCAAAATTTTGAAAAAATAGTCAATAATGATAAAAGACTGTCAAAAATGGTCAATAATTGTTAAAAATTGTCAAAGATTTGGAAAAATTGTCAAAAATGGTCAATAATTGTCAAAAATGGTCAATAATTGTCAAAAAAGGTCAATAATTGTTAAAATTTTGAAAAATGGTCGAAATTTGTTAAAATTTTGAAAAAATTGTCAATAATTATAAAAAAATATCAAAAATGGTCAATAATTGTTGAAAATTGTCAAAATTTTTGAAAAGTTGTCAAAAATGGCCAATAATTGTCAGAACCTGTCAAAACTGCTAATAAATTGGCAAAAATGGTCAATAATTGTTAAAATTTGGAAAAATGGTCTAAAATGGTCAAAATTTTCGAAAAATTTTCAAAATTGATCAATAATTGTCAAAAATGGTCAATAATTGTTAAAATTTGAAAATATGGTCAAAAATTTTGAAAAAATGTTCAATCGTCAAAAATTGTCAAAATTTTGAAATAATGGTCAATAATTATAAAAAACTGTCAAAATGGTCATTAATTGTTGAAAATTGTCAAAATTTTTGAAAAATTGTCAAAAATGGTCAATAATTGTCAGAACCTGTCAAAAATGCTCAAAAATTGTCAAAAATGGTCAATAATTGTTAAAATTTGGAAAAATGGTCTAAAATGGTCAAAATTTTTGAAAAATAATCAAAAATGATCCATAATTGTCAAAACTGTCAAAATTGGTCAATAATTGTTAAAATTTGAAAAAATAGTCAAAAATTGTCAAAATTTTGTAAAATGGTAAAAGTTTTTGAAAAATTGTCAATAATGGTCAATAATTGTTAAAATTTGGAAAAATGGTCTGAAATGGTCAAAATTTTTGAAAAATTGTCAAAAATGATCAATAATTGTCAAAACTGTCAAAATTGGTCTATAATTGTCAAAAATGGTCAATAATTGTTAAAATTTAAGAAAATAGTCAAAAATTGTCAAAAATTTTGAAAAATGGTCAATAATTGTTGGTTGTTTTGTATAAATATAAATAATTATTAGTAGACTGTAAATTCTAATTAAATACGAATAATTTCGAATTGAAAAACTTACCCATTAACTAGGTGAAAAATGGTTATCTTGTCCAGGTTTTTGTCAAATGAATAGGAATCAAAGGTACGGATCAATAGGTTAATGACATTAATGATTATAAATACATGAACAAGCTGTGTTGCCTATTGTTCAGGAATCAACAAACCATTTATTTTAAAAATAAAACTATCGGCGCAAACAATTGTCAAAATATTTGAAAAATGGTCAAAAATTTACGAAAAATTGTCATTCTATTGAGCATAAGAAGCAAGCTCCTATCGGCGGTCCGACGACTGCTCACGTTTTCTTTTTGGTTTACTAACCATAAAAATAAAAATTAGGTTACTTTATTTGTATTCTTTAAATTTGTGCAGTTGTAGAAAAAGTATAGTGTGCAACATGTGGGGAAAGTACTTTTTTCACTAGTTGCACAATATACTATTATTGTAAATTTAAAGTGGTGGAATAAAATGATAAAACAGGTCGGTTTTACCAAAATTAAATCGACACTTCCTGTATCGCCTCATATACAATAGGGTCGTAAAATTCAGCAGAATGGTTAAGGTTTCATTAATATCATAAGCCTTTCAATTCAATCTTTTAGAAGCTCTTGAGATAAATAAAAAAAAATTAGTGATCTTCTTAACGACCAAATAGATATCAACCATTCTCCCTTATTAAACTTATTTACCTAGAAGATAGGTCAGGAGAATTGTTGTGAATGAATTTCCAGGTGAACTTGTTCAATAATTTTGATAATATTCGTTGAATTCCGCATTTTTTGTATTTTATTTCCATGTAAACATTTTGTAATACTTTGTCAATATTCTTAAAATTCCGTATCAATGCACTGTATAAATTAAAATCTTTTCATTATACCTTCACTCGTTTTCTTTGATTTTTGGACTTCAGTTACATTAAAATGTCAACGAGTCTGATTGTTATAAAGTTTAAAAAAATTATTTATGGATTTTATTATCAATATTAAGAATTAAGCGAGACGACACCGGGACTTGAACAAGACGAGACAACCGGTAACGAGACGAGACCGAGACTTGAACGAGACTCAATTTCTTCGGAATTGACGAGATCAAGACGAGATTTTTGATACTCTCGCCCACCCTCGCCTCGTGTGAAGCCCTAGTTCCAACCAACAATTCTGGTACGTAACCAGTAATTGAACTGTTTAATTCGCATGCGTAAGAGAAATTAGTAAAGTTACCGGTAATCTTTTACCAAACGGTTGGAACGTATTTTGAACTAGTTTAGTAGACCAGTTGCATTTTTGTTATCAACGTATTTCTTATAGTTCTGTTCAAGAACTTTCCATCTATTTTCCACGTTTTTTTCGGAAATATAAGTATTAAGGATCTCTGACATTTCTTTTCCAAATTTTCCAAAATTAAAATGGTTTCATAAGTAATCAAGATAATATCAGTTTATTTTTTATTTTTGTTAAATTAATCAAGAAAGCCTTAAAGCTTAAAGGAACAATAAAAGTAAATGTAATCAAGATTACATGGCTTGAATCATTGCAGGAGTAATTTAGCGACATGATTGTCTTATGTTTTCTTTTATTTCGTCTACATTTTGCGGTTTTGATTGATAAACAATAGTTTTTATTACTGGCCCTGGTCCCACAGGTGAACCCTTTTCGAAAAAGGGTCCAGTACTCAAAATCTTCCTCTTACTGGATGGCAACCAACAACAACATGTGGCACACCTCCAATGCCAAAACTTCAACGTTGGCGGTTTCAATCGTTTGAGTGCAATATATCCCCTATAAGGGTTTGTGAAAACGGCTTCCAGAACAGGACGAATTCTCCAACAATACGAACTCCTGTAGAACAAAATACTAAACCGTATATTCCACAACTAATTCAGAACGAGAACCTATAAAACCCAGCAGGGGATGACTTCCCAGTCATTAACAAAATTCAGATTCTCGTTCGATGCACTTTTGAAAACCAAGCCATCTAGTAGAAAGCACACAGCGGAAAAAAAGTGACAGACACTTCCTCAACTTCAGTACAGAATACTACCATAGAGAAACCTACCCGAAACATACATCCGAACTACACTGCTCACTACACCGAGCGTGTTCCGCACAGATCAAGTCATAAAGTGCTACACTTCCCTCTATGTAAGCCACGGCATGACAAATGAACGTTTTTATCCAAGACACGACTGTTACGTTCAATCGTCAATGTCATCCAACAAATAATTCCTCTTTGTAAACAATGGACAGAAATAATAAAGTCTGTATTAAGGATTATTCAAATAAATTTGAGCAATAGATAGTACCACAATACCCCCATAGAAACGTAAACCCCCTGCCCAAAAGAAAGAGTCAAGAGGTGACAAATCAGGTGAACATAATTTCTGGAGAGTTGTTTGCTATCCAGTGGTTATCGAAACGGTTTTGTAGGTGGTCGCTAACGATTCTCGCATTGTGTGGAGGAGCTCCGTGTTGTTGTTTGTTTCTTGATTACTTACGAACCCATTTTATTTTTGAAAATTTTCTTGAATAGACGATGGAAGACCACATTTAAAATTAACTAAAAATGTACAGGATGCTATTGAAAAATTTTAAGTTAGGGGATGTAACTAAGGGATGAATATTTAGGGGATGATTTTTTCTACGCCATATTAAAGTGTATTAGGAATGGAATAGATCAGTTTTTGTCCCATTCGAGAATCTCTATTCGTTTAAGAGATATAGCCCGGATAAATTAGTCTGGGACACCCTGTATATTTCTTGTACAAATCCACTGATATTTCTGGATAATTTGCAGTCAAAAAAAAAAAAGAATTTTCACTCTCAACACCGACTGCAGCCATGCTTGAAGTGTTTGAAGCATGGCAAGAAATTCTTCCAGTCCTACTTGTACAAAAAAAAGAATATTCATTAAAATTGACAAAAATATAGGTATTACCTTCTGGCGTTTCGGATTCCATTCTTCCCTTCTTTTTTTATCAACAATCAACAACTACACGAAGAAACAGTCATAGATAAGAAGCAGTCCCCGGTGAAAACGGTGATTTCAAGACAGTTCAAAAACTAAAAACTCACTTCCACAACCTATTTACTCTTTCCATTAAAAAACAAATTTGAAATTTGACAGTATAAAACAAAAATGTTACCATTGCGCATGTTTGCTAATTTCAGAACTTTCGGTACTCGCTGTCCAGCAAGAATCGTTTGAACGGTAATTTTACTCGTCTGTAACCGAGATGGAACAGAGAACTGTTAGTAATCGAGAGTTCTGAACCAGTAATCTCAGGATTTTTTACAACTGCGCATGTGTATTAGTAATGTTAATAGGTTTGTTCCAACCAGCGTCAGAAACCGTCAGGATTCTGCGCAGTAACTTAAATACGTTCCATCAGACATACAAACGATTAGTTAACGATCAGTTTCTTGTTCCAACCAAAATTTAAAACGGTTTGAAAACTATCAGAACGGTTTACGGATTTTCTTCTGACCACTAATCTGGCGCATGCGAATCGCTGTGTTTTTATTTTATTTTACAGTTTCTTTCACTGTTTCATTGAATTGCAGCATAATTGAATTGTGTTTGTATTTAGATATAATTAAAACTAGAACTTTTAAAGTGTGAATTGTGTTTGTATTTAGATATAATTAAAAAGAGAACTTTTAAAGTGTGAATTGTGTTTGTATTTAGATATAATTAAAAAGAGAACTTTTAAAGTGTGAATTGTGTTTGTATTTAGATATAATTAAAAAGAGAACTTTTACAGTGTGAATTGAGTTTGTATTTAGATATAATTAAAACTAGAACTTTTAAAGTGTGAATTGTGTTTGTATTTAGATATAATTAAAAAGAGAACTTTTAAAGTGTGAATTGTGTTTGTATTTAGATATAATTAAAAAGAGAACTTTTAAAGTGTGAATTGTGTTTGTATTTAGATATAATTAAAAAGAGAACTTTTACAGTGTGAATTGAGTTTGTATTTAGATATAATTAAAACTAGAACTTTTAAAGTGTGAATTGTGTTTGTATTTAGATATAATTAAAAAGAGAACTTTTAAAGTGTGAATTGTGTTTGTATTTAGATATAATTAAAAAGAGAACTTTTACAGTGTGAATTGAGTTTGTATTTAGATATAATTAAAACTAGAACTTTTAAAGTGTGAATTGTGTTTGTATTTAGATATAATTAAAAAGAGAACTTTTAAAGTGTGAATTGTGTTTGTATTTAGATATAATTAAAAAGAGAACTTTTACAGTGTGAATTGAGTTTGTATTTAGATATAATTAAAACTAGAACTTTTAAAGTGTGAATTGTGTTTGTATTTAGATATAATTAAAGAGCTTGGTTTTATTCCTAATTTTGATCATAATAAAAATCGTGTATGCCTTTGGATCAGCTGATTAACGATGCCAACATAAGCGCATGTACAGTACAGACTGAAGTTGTCAGATGTTCCAACCATAAACATAAATTGATCAGGGATCAGATTATTTGATAGACATGCGCGTTGAAAACGATTTGAAAATTGTTGGAAATCAGTTTGTGATTTGTGGTTGGAACAAACCTACTATAAATTACTGGTGGTTGGAACGAACCTAATATTGTATGCGAGAATAATTCAAAAATTATATTAACAACTTAGCTTAGGAATAATACAAAAAATGGTCCCTTTTTAGAGGTATATTTTTATAAATTCAATTGCCTATATAAAAGACAGATGTTAAAATATCCTAAAAGGTGAAGGATATCTAATATTGAATATGGTTGAAATGTCTTGGGGAGATATTTTTAGGAGCTGATAATTCAAAATAAAATACCTCTCTAATAAAAAGCTGCCGCTGTCTTTGGATTGAGACGTCCGACGTTGAGACGTCTTCGTCTAGGTCGGGGTCCTGACATTCGGTATTCGGTTGATTGAGTGCGAGGGAAATGCATTTTCAGGGTCGTAAACTGGCAGTTTTTCCAGAAAATTATTTCGTGTAATATCATTACTATTAGAATTTTAAAATATTGCAAATATTTCAAATATTGACCCCTCCCCCATCCTTGTCACATTTTTAGAACACCCTCCCCTCTGATGTGACGTCACATATTTTTCAATATTAGCATGTATTTAAAATTAATCAAAAGAAAAAAGTTACTTTCATTTTTTTGTTATTTTCATTTTCTTTGTTATTGGTATTGAATAATCTTGAAATTTATCAACATAAAGTCAAATATTTTAGATAACAGAGAAAACAAACGACTAGTAAGGAAAGAATAAACGACTATACTCTGTTTGAAAAAGGCAGAGAGCAATAAACCCTTGTAAAATGACCATTCCAAGGGCGTATAGTTGACGTAAAACTTATAGTGCAGCTACCTAATCGTATATCCCCTTTAAGTTATGTTGCGGAGCTAAACTCTTAAAGGTATTAATATTATTTTTGTCTACTTAGCAAATATAATTCTATATTGTATTTGATGTTACGTAATTATTGAAGGTTTGACGTTTATTAATTGTTTTGAATTTGAATCCCAATTTTTTAATCCAGTTTTCAATAGTTTTCTTACAGCAACAATAGACTCTTGCGAGTCGCAGTGGAGGGCCTTATAGACCCACTCAACAAAAACCTAACCTAACCTACAGCAATTTATAGTAAATTTTATACCCATTTAGAATAAGACCACCCTTATTTATTATTAATAAATCGGTTGAAACAAAAAATTACCAACAAAAATGAACGTCGTAACTAATTTATTAGATGTCACGTTTTTGAAGTTACGTCAAATTTTGATTTCATGTTAATGTCATAACGCAAAATAAGATATAAAACTGCGATATTCTGATGAATCCAAAAAACTTATGCTTAATGTAGTAAACTATTTTCAAAACGATTTAGGATCTCGATTTAAGGCAATTCAAAAAGCGTCCGAAGCACTAAAAGTTCCAGAAAGCACATTATATAATCTTGAAAAACCAAACAGAGCTACAGATTTCGAATTTAGAAGAAATATGTCTGCAAGCGTTTCCCGGAGCAAAACCCGAATTACAAAAAATACCCTGCATTGTTTGAGGGAAGTAATTTATAAAATGTATGCGCGAAAGGATAAAATCACAGTAGAAACTATTTTACGGCAATTTATCGAAGAGTCTCCAGAAACTAAGATTTCCAAAGGTTCGTTATATTTGGGAATTAAAAAAATGGGTTTTCATTTCAAAAAACAGGATGGAAGAAAACATTTATTGGAAATGCCTGCAGTCAGATTAAAAAGAATATTATTTTTGAACAAATACCATGCTGCTAAAAGCGAAAAGCTCTTTACACCTGTTTTTCTGGATGAGACATGGGTTTTTAGTAAAAGCGGGGACAGAAGAATGTGGCAAGATGGTACTAAACACAGTGATTTAAAAATAACTGGAAGTGGGACACGATATGTAATTGTTCATGCCGGTAATAAAAAAGGTTTTGTGGCAAATGCATCGCTTATTTTTAAATGCAATAAAAAAACAGGCGATTACCATGATAACATGAACACCGAAAATTTTGAAAATTGGTTTAAACAGCAACTAATTGTAAACTTGGAAGAACCATCGTTAATTATAATGGATAACGCAACGTATCACAGTCGCCTGGATGAAGAAATCCCAAGAAAAAGTTGGAGTAAAACACGCATGTTAGAATGGCTCAAAAAAAAGAATATTCCTTTTCCAGATCACATTTTAAAGGATGCTGTTTGGAATATAATTGAAAAGCAAGTTTTGCCAGAAAAAAATTATCACTTAGACAAATACGCTGCCGAGCATGGTCATTGTGTTCTCAGGCTACCACCCTATCATTGCCATTTTAATGCCATCGAAATGGTATGGTCAGAAACTAAAAGGCATTATGACCAAGCTATTACGAAAACTGCAAGGTCACCTACTGAAGTCTTAAAAGTATGGAATGACGTTGTAAAAAATGTACCGGAGCAACACTGGCAGAATTACAAAAATCATACAGAGAAAATTATTTCTGAAGCATGGGAAGTAGAAAACAAACTGGACCTACTAAACATCGAACCTATGGTGATCTCTGTATCCAATGAATCCGATGATGAACTATCACTTTCCGAAAGTTATTCTGATTTAGAAACTAATTAAACTTTGCCTTGAAGATCACGTTGTCATTTTTTTAAAATCTAGAATTTGTACTTAATCGAACTCTGAATTGCCATATTTTTTTAAGAAAACTATGTATCTAGGTAATAAAACAATGTTTTTAAAATTAGTGCGCTTCTTTTATATTCTTTTATTATGTCAACATCTTTAGAATTTTATGAATTTCATAAAATTAATTTGTATTATTACAAACCGCCACTGATAATATGAAATTTCAAGTCACTACGCCAATGCAATAAGAAATATGTCAAGCATTTGACATGACAAAGGTCATAACCTAATTTTTTTCATGCGGGTTCAGATGGTTCAAGAAGCCGCATACGTTAAGTTACTAAAACGGCTGGTACCTCTAAATAGGTATTAATTTTACTATACATTATGGCCGGCATTCGTCAATTTATTTCTTATTATTTCAATCGTAGGTAACTCATTACTTTTGTAACAGTCATGTATGGTGGCTTTTAGTAATTTTGTCACAGACACATCTAAAGTTTTGACCAATCGCTTCTTGCGTTCATAAGGCCCATTCTTGGCTATTTTACGTTTAGTTGACAGGGGAACTTCTGTTAAATCAGATACTGCTTGTATTAATTCTGTTTCTTCATCTAAACCAAACTTTTCTCGTATATTCTTATACACATTGAAACATATTTTCTGTGCTTCCAAATTTAAATGTCGTCGAATCCTGTTTTCATTACTTTCACTAAAATCATCACTTTCATCACCATTATTTAAATTTTCGTCGTTGTTACACACAATATTTTGGACCGAACTCGATATTTCCCAAGGACGCCACATGGTAAATATTTAAATAGGTATACCGTAAAATGGGGTTAATTTGACCGCTGATGGGGTTAATTTGACCAAAAACATAGAAAAAAAAACAACTTTGGTTACTTGAGTCATAATGTATATTTTTGTGAGTTTTTGCTAATAACTTACGTTTGCGCATAACTGGCAAATATTTTTTCATTTAAGAAACATTTTTAAAATATTTAGAGAAGGTTGAATTCAAGATATAGTGAGCTAAGGAAAAATCGTGTTAAAAAAATGTCGTTAAACTTTAATGCCTGGAAAATTAAGGAAAACTTAATTTTCCCTATAGAATTTTTTTCTCAATATTATATCATATAGCATACCATCTACATACATCATACTTCTCTTTTAAAATCAAACAATTTAAAATGCCAAGAGTTTACATGCGTAAACCGGGTGCAAAGCGGTTTAAGGACTACGATGAAAAAACTTTAGAAAAATGTTTAACTGAAGTTTTAGATGGAAAAATTAGTGCAACCAAGGCTGCGAAAAAATACAAAATTCCTAAAGGGACAATTATTAACAAAATACATGGTCGGCACGTTAAGAAACATGGAGACCAAACTGTGTTTTTGGCTGCTGAAGAAAGTGACTTTGTGGGAAGGATTGGTTACGTGTGCAAAATGGGGCTTTCCTCTAAACACCCTCGATTTACGTTTAAGTGCAAAGGTCTACCTGGATCGCATATGAAGAAATTCACGGTTTAAAAATAACTTGCCAGGTAGGTTTTTTTTTAAAGTACTTGATTTTTTATGTTGAATTTTTTGTCTTTTTAGGGTACGAGTGGGCGACATTTTTTTTTATCCCGCCACAGTCATGTTTTATCCAAACGATTAGGCAACAATATTAAACGATCCCGTGCTGCTGTAGATGTAGAACTGTTATCCTCATTTTTTGACGAACTTGCTAAAACACTTGAAGGAGTGAAACGGGAGGCGATTTTCAATTATGATGAAAGCAATTTAAGCGACGATCCAAGCAAGAAAAAACTTATTTTTCATAGGGGTGTAAAGTATCCGGACAATGTTATTAATTTTTCAAAAGGTGCTGTGACTTTGATGCTATGAGTTTCTGCAAATGTTGACTTATTGCCACCTTATGTTGTTTATAAGGCGGCGAATTTGTGGGACTCTTGGCGTGAAGGTTGTCCAAAAGGCGCTCCATGTTGCGATAAAAAATGTTGTCCAGATATAATCGCTCAAATCATGGTTGGTTTGACGCCATCTGTTTTACCGACTGGTTTAAGACCTGCTTTTTACCGCATGCTCAGCTCATAGAAGGAAAGAAAGTTCTATTAGGTGACAATTTGTCATCCCATTTTACGAAAGAAGTCCTGCAATTGTGCAAGGACAACAACATTGCCTTCGTATGCCTTCCACCTAACGCAACTCATTTGTGCCAACCACTTGATGTGAGTTTCTTTGGCCCAATGAAAAACTATTGGAAAAAATTCTTCATGATTGGAAAAAGTGCAATTCAACAACATCTTCAGTGGAGAAAAGTATCTTTCCACGGTTGTTAAAAAGACTGTTTGATGAAATGGCCGATGTGGCATCAAAAAACGCCCGGAGTGGCTTTTATGCTTGTGGAATTTTTCCTTTGTGCAAAGAAAAACTTCTTGAAAAAATTCCTAAACAAACAGATGTGCGAAATAGTGATGTCGGGGAAGTAATAGTTAATTATTTAAAAGAGCAACGAAATCCAAATAAGCGTGATCATACAACAAAAAGAAAAAAATTAAATGTTGTGTCTGGGCGGTCAGTTGCTTTTGAGGACACCCCGGAGAAAATAGATGATGAAGACAATCATAAACAGCCTACCACCAGTGGGATCCTAAGTGTTAAGCGAAGAATTTGTGATGAAAATCATGAAACAAGCTCCGAGGAAGAAGAAGGAATCGACGAAAGACATCAGTCTATTTTTGAAGAAAACGTAGAAGAATATGTTAATGACCAAAGAATACAAAATGAGTCATGGGTAATAGTAGAATACCAAACAAAAAAAAAACAACAAAACATTTTGTTGGGCAAATTTTGTCAATTAGTAGTGATGGTGATGAAGCTTCAGTTAAATTTGTTAAACGCTCTAAAAACGACATGTTTATTTGGCCAGATGTGGAAGACATAGATGTTATTTCCCTTAGTATTGTAAAAAAATATTAGAAGACCCCAAAGTTTGTCGTAGGGGACAACTATTATTTGATATTGATTTAAAAACCTTCAATTTTCAATAACTTTGGATAAAAATTGCATTTTTAAAATTATTATAATGGTTTTTACCTTTTTTCTGTTTTGTTTGAATGATATTTTGTTTAAATATAGTTTTAACATAAACTGCACTGTGTTTTATTTGGTCAACTTCACCCATATTGAACAAAAAATAGGTTTAACAGGTAGAACACATAAACGGTCCCCAAATGGGGTGAAGTTGACCAGATGCACTTTTTTAAATTTTTTTCGCTCATGATATTTTTTTTGATGATTTATAATGTACTCTAATTAAAGTGGACTCCTATACCCATAGTATACGTGTATAGACAAAAATATAGCAAAATTTTAAACATGTCTTTTATAGGGACAAATTACAAAATCGGTCAAAGTCACCCCATTTTACGGTACTTACAATTTCTTCAGAAAAACACTACACTCTTTCTTGATGTCAGACTACCAACTAATGAGTCAACACGCGTGGCCATCGTAAAATCAACCCCTTTCAAAGATAACTAGTTATAGTTCAGTCAAAGATGTAAACTATAATAAATTATTTGAAATTTATATTTCTACTTCTTCTTAATAAAACGAGATATAAGGAAGTGTTAATTGTCTGGTATTGTGTTTAAGAAGTTTTTAAATATAAATAGGTTAATATTGTTTAAAGCAATGTTTGATATTCGGGTTATAAATAGCACAGGAAAGTACAAATAAATTTTAGATTGAAAGAAACCATGAATACAACAGAAAGCTCGAGTCATCGTTTAGGTAAAGATTTATTGAAAAACGTATTTTGTTCTATACATTAACGCTAAGTATCTTAAGAAGTTGGATGGGGCTCCATAATTGCGGGTTAAAAATAATCGTTAGACAGTCGATAAATTTATTCAATAATTAAAAATTATTAAATACAATTTAACGATTATTAGTTGAAAGTATAATATTATATGAATTTATCGTCAACTAAGCATTTTAAATTATGATATTAACTGGACTATGACGGTATCCTCGTATTAGAGTCAAACAAAAAGCCGATAACTATAAGCTTGCACAATGAGTTTTACGTCAACTATACCTGCTTGTGATTGTAAGAATCTCGATAATTGAGAATTTTATATTTAAGTAATAGGCGAGGAAAAGTGTGGTACCGTAAAACATCCAAAGAAATCCCCAGGAAGGCATAAGATAACTATCGGCGAGGAAGAAAAACATGTTAAAACATTCCACTCTAATAATGAAATTCCGACCTTAGATAAAATTTTATGAACTTTGAGAGAAGGTAAAACTATTTCTGAAATTGGGAGAGATAAATTCAGCGAGAGATGAATTTTAGATAGGAAAAAGTAAACAGAAAGTCGCTTTTAATCGAAAAAAATGGTATTGTATGTTGGAGACGGAATTATTTGCGATCAATAAAGGATATTCGCAGTAAAAATAGAAAAATCTACTATTTGGACAAGACGTGGCTAAACGAAGGTTACACCGTCGGAAACATATGGATTCTGTAGGAATAAAAGCACCTTGTGGAAAAGAAAAACGACTAATAATTACGCATATTGGAAGTACAGATGGGTTTTTGAAAGATGGTTTGTTAGCATTTGAGTAAAAAAAAATAAGATAAGTATGGGGTTTATGTGCTTCTAAGAGCCTCTCCACTACGACCTTTACAGATCTATTGTGTGTGTTTCATTCACCAAGGATTTGTTTGTTTACTTCCTTATCTGACTGTTTCAAATTTGATAAGTTTAAGTTTAAGGCAAGTTGTTTTCTTTTGTATTTTCAAGAATATTACATCAGTTATTGTTTCCACTTTATTCAGTCAACTGTGACTTAAAATTTAGAACTTCCTACACGTAAACTTTGTGCGGATGAACCTCTGAGTACTTGTCGTATCATACAACAGCGTTTTTTGAATGCTTCTGGTGTTTCGGTTTCAATTGAAACAGTACATCCTACGTCGAAGATTACACGAGGTTAACTTACATTCACGAACACTTTTGAGAAGAGTTCCATTAACACCAATTCATATGCATATTCGATGTGAATTGGAATGTTAAATGGAGGTCCGCATTGTTCACAGATGAGTCTGTTGAACCGTTTTCTGATAGTTCGTGTATGAACTCTTCCTCTAGTGTCCAGAAATCGAAGACCATGTTATCCGAGAGTCAAGACGCGAAGATGGCCTGAGTAAATTCAATGAACTAAGTTTAAACATCACAAAATCCACTCTGTGAACAAGGAAATGAAATACCTGATGGGCTAGCCAGAAAGGAAGCAGCTAATTCCTTTGTAGTACCAGGGATTGACCCTTTTATATTTCGGGAACTTCAACCCAAAGAGATCAAAGGCACTCTTGAGCCGTAGCAAAAACCAACTAAGAATCCTAAATAATGGTTCTCTCACAAGGAATTGTAAAGTCAATATGAAGCTAAAAACGTCGAATGAATGTCACTTTTGTCAGGAAAAAGGGGAAAAACACTCCCGCATTTAATGACAGAATAGACGATTTTTTCTTGCATGTACCAGGCATACTTTGGTATCGTTATAGGGTACCTCGATTGTACTATGCACATGACACCATGTGCACATGAAAAATTTTGTATGTATTATTGCAAATATTCAACACATTTTAGTTAGATCCCATTTGTAAAGAATAGAACCTCTACGCTTCACCATCTTGTAGCCGTACAATAAACACAAGTTCGAAATCTTTTTGTGGTTATCAGAGGGTTGGCTTTATGGATATTTACGGCTGAAAACACAGAAATGAATATTAATTGCAGCGTTTAGTGAAATTGAATAAATATGACAACAAAAAGAAAGGAGAAGTGATACTAAACAAAGTCTACTCGACTTCGTCGCTGTGTTTACTCAGGGGCTGTATTTTCAAGATATCACTCGAGTTCAATTCGTGTACGAAATTGAACGAATTTCGCACGAAAATCGGTTATCCGTATTTTCGAATGACTTTAGAAGGCTTTGTGCACGATTTGTGGTGTGGTGGATTTGCGTGTGGTGACTCGAGTTGGTAGGTACCATTCGGATATGAAACGATTATGACCTTATTTCTGTTTAGTTATGTGTTGTGTGTTATATTGTGAATCACATCTCAAATGAATAAACATAACTAATTTTTTAAAGATTATAACTTTCTTGTGTTTTATTTATTTATGAATTACCCATTATGAATATGTTTAAACACTTGCAATATGATCAGTGGATTTTAAGCTGGACATTTATTATAAAAGATGTACATCAGTCTAATGAATCAGACGTCTGCGGGGAAAGCATTAAAACAATTTTTTCTATATAGTTTACTTAAGAAATTGTCAACCTTCTTTATTACAACTATTTATTTGATGTATTTATTTTTACACTTATTCAGTACACGAACATCGTAACGGCTCTCATCGTTGTCAAGAATTAATAGAGCTTGGAATTCTTTACTGCATCGCACGTGTTTGATAAAGTGCTCTATATACTTCAAAAAAATTGTCTCCTGTCATCCAACCAGAGGGATAAGCTGCACCGCCTGATCCTAGAGGATCTCCAGTAAGCCTGAAAAACTGAAATATTTTCCTTGGGCATATAAAGAATGGAGGCACAAAAGTTCCGTTAGCTCATATTGCGGTGCACATTGTTATTAATCTGCCCCGTTCAGCACTTGTCACTTTTCCAATTTGTTTTTGTTTAATGTTAGCAAGTACCTTCCCGGGTTTATGCACATTAGTGACACTAGTCTCATCACAATTGAATATTTGGTTCGACTGTATATTGTGTTTCGTTATCAGATTTCTCAAGTTGTTGAAAAATGTAGCCACATTATGCTTGTTGAAGCTGGTCGCCCTACCAAGGCTAGTTGCTTCTGGTTTTCGAAGCGATAACATTGGGTGTCGTTTCCTAAAATTATTCATCCATTCGACTCCAGGGGGTCAATTCTCGAGATCGTTCGTTCGTTAAACGGATACGCTCGTGAACGAGTAAAGTTGAACGTATAGTACGAGGTGAGGTCAATTCTCGAGCATATCTCCAGCTACTCGTTCCAACGAAAGTATTCGCTCATTTCTAAGCAAGAATAAACTTGGCATCGTGGCAAAATGTATCGTTCTGTCAAAGAATACTTGGTTCTGTGTAGCCAGGAGGGTGAAATTCCCATTATGGACCAGTTTACCCTATACTGACAAAACAGTTCATCTATTTTTTTTAAACAGAAGTTGGGGGTTAGGTGTTAAAGATCTCTGCATTTGGTAAGGGAGAAATGGAATGGTCAAATTTGCGGTATTGCCAATGCAAATATATGTATCGCATACGAATACATTTTCGAAGTTGGTTCAAAAATACGATCTTCGAATCGTGTTCGACTGATCTCGAAAATAAGGCACCTGGTCCCATACTTCCAGTACGGTTTCGCAAGTCGAAAACATCAAGTACCCATACTAGGTATACCTAGAAAAAATCGTCTAATGTGACCCCCTCTCACTGAAGAGACTTTTCTATTTGGGAAAATTCCAAGTAAAAGAAGGAGAAATTCCACTATTGAAATCCTGCATTTCTTAGAAAGAGTAGGATTGGGGGGATAGGGGTGTGCTTTAACGTGCAAATAGTGCAGACTGTACACATAACAATTTCGGCTCTGATGGCAAATCCCTCAAATAAATAGCTACATATTTAATATCTTTAAATAGCAAGGAGTGGCTGGAGATAAACAATTTTATTTAATAAAATATTTTTCGACTGAATTTTTTAGCTTATGTGATGCGTAACATGTGAAAGTAGGAGGATGTTCCGAATTAGAGCGGTAAAAATCAAGATTGGATGGTCGTATCGGCTCAGTGAGCTCAGGGTTATTCCGGCCTAAAATAAAAAGGGGATTGTATGATAATGCTTATTAAATTTAATTCTTAATTGTTATGATTTCTTATTTTATTGACAAACAATTATTAATTGTACAGGGAGAGTTTTTAAGTATGGAACGCCTCAATTATCTCGGAAATGGATCGCACGATTTTTATAGATTTTGGTGTGCAGGATCTTGTGATATTGCCGATATTATGGTAGTATTTACATTATTGTCAGATCTTTCCTTTTTCCGGGATAATAATGAAATTTGTTATTTCAAATGGATCACCATGTCCCGAAATCGACGCCCATTGAGTATTAAGAAAAGGGTCGGCCATTGTTATATTTCCATAATGCCTGTCGATACAGGTAACATTTTTAAATTCACAACATTTTTAACAGCGGACTTCGCTCTGGGAGGATAGGCTCGAAATCCGCAAAGAAGTCATATACTTGGGGGGTGAGATTCACTCAAACCTTAAACTGGAGAACAGATGTCCAGATGACTCTGGACAAAATGCGGAAGAGAACCAATCTCACCAATGCGCTAGGAGGAAATTTTGGGCAAACACACCCATCCTCTCTTCTCCACACTTATAAAACCTTCATTCGACCCATTATAGACTACAAATCCACCCTCACACCCGGTACTCTCAAAAACATTCAGTCATGCGAAAGAGCCATACTCCGCTACTGCCTACAAATCATTTATGTCCCCAAGGATCCAGGTTTATAACAACACAAACATTCCCCCTATCACTTCCCGTCTAAAAGACCTACAATCTCGTTACGACAATCGAACTATAAACTCCGAAAATATCAATGCAAAAAATACCCTCCAAATGTCTTGGTCAAGACGTCAATCACTTTCAAGAAAACCCAAAAAAAATTCCCCTTCTCTCCTCTTTGCCTCTTAAAAACCGCTTACGAAGATCTACCCGAAGATCTCGTAAATTATCTAGACAACTCGCCCATCTCTATCAGATGCTACTCCGCGTACCCTTCCGGTAACCCCATCGTTTTACAGGTTTTTCTGTGGTTTCTAGTTTCTTCAAAACACTGATAGCCAAATGGCCGATGGTCGGGATTCATACAGCCACAGCTGTACCCAATTCCCAAAAACATTAAATTTACAAAAAATAATAATAATAAATAAATAAAAAATAAAAAAAGAAGGGAATTGTTTTTTCCTTCCCGTCCTAACCAAACTAAATTAAACTTAAATTAACTTAAAGCACGTTCTCCACCTCTTCGCCATCATACAGCAAAAAAATATAGAGTACATCGGGGGACTTGAAAGGTCGCGGCAGAAACAAACACGACCTTCTTCTTCTCCCCCCAAAAAAGCCCCCCTAACCTTCCCTTCAGAGGACAATTTCCTATATCAGGGACAAAACTTCACCAAAATCTAATCTACCAAAAAACTTCCATCCCCAAAAAACAGCCCTTTCAAACTTAAGTTAATTTAAGTAAAACCATAGCTTTTGCTTGGGCCACCTGTGCTGTCTACCATACCATCAAATTTTGTTTTAGTCTCCATCGCGATTCTAGTATAGATTTCTTGAGTGGGGTAAAATTTTGAGAACGCTTCACGTTTAGGCGCATTGTTGAGTAAGAAGAAATAGCACAGAGAGGAAGAAAAAGAGAGCTGCTGGTTTTATTTGCTAACGCGTGTAAACGTGAGCTTACACATAAGCTGTAGTTGGGTTGGTTCGAATCTAGCCAAAGCTGGAAATGAAAATTATTGAGCAAATAAAAGCGACGTATTCTCTTTTTGGTAAATTTATTCAGTTATAAATATGTCGCATACGTGGTCTTATGTAGGTAATCTTTATTTAAATAACAAATATATTGTGTTTTAGAAGAAAAACCATGAAATGGATTTAATTTTTTGGTACCCTGAATGTGTACATTTACTTCACACCACGTGTAATTTTCACGTTAAAAATGGCCTTTTCTAGAATGTCTACAAATAATTATTTAAAAAAGTATTTTTTATTATAATTTTCCGATTTTCCACAATTTTTGTCAATATTCCATGCTTACGACTATATCTGTAACTACTGAAGGGTGGTTTGATTATTGACTGATGATAGCAAATACTGTCCAAAACAGATTTTCCATTTTTTTTACTTTTCGCATTTTTATATTTTTATCTACAACTGTCATGTAACGGGTACGATTTGAGACTATTTTCAGTGTCATAATGACGAATATTACCATACTAGAGCGTTTTTAAAAACATTACCACACTAGTGCGATAATAAGAATCAAGAAACATATTAATACCAGAATTAAATATTTATTTTATATTATGTAGTTTAGGGTACATATAATTAACTTATTTATTATATATATTTACAGAGTACTCTTTATAATTATATAAATTAATTCCAGATGCTGACATGCCCAACGCTTTACTAGAATAATTACTTATATCTTGATTTTGAATATTTCCTGATGTCGAAGGAATGTTTTCAATATTATTAACAGTACGTTGGATTGAAATATTTTTTTTAATAAAATTTTATTATATACTGTTAATAATACTAATAAACAGTTGTAGATAAAATTTTGTACGTAACACGAGGGATAGGAATTATCAACGCACTTATGTGAATACTTCAACATGCTTCACATGCGTGCGTTAATAATGTCCATATCCCACTAATTACTTAAATAACTATTTCTGTTTTATCAAATATAGATAATGGTTTTAACATTCAAAATTTGGGAAATTATTGCGTAAAATAAAAGGAAGTAAAAACGTCTACCTGGAAATAACTAAACCAAAACCAAGAGATAAAATAATGTAAGAAATATTTGAGAAGTAAACGTAGAATACAGTAGTTTGGTCGTTACATAATATCCGTGACCCACTTTTTTTGCGGGATATTAACCATTCGTAGTCAAGTGCCTTTTAAGGTCTGACGCCGGCATTGTATTTTATATAAATTTTAAGTTTGATTCGAAGTACTACGTGATTTTATGAAATATTTAAAACATGAAACTGGGTGAATCATAGGACAGAGGACAGTCCACTGATTTGTAAATGTATATTATCATATTCAGATTCAGGAAATAAAAAAATGTAATTATCATGTCTTCATTAGCTTTACCTGTATGTATGTATGACACAGATTCTTTAAACGTAATTTACATTTACATCCTAACTTACAACAATTTAATAATTTTACACCAATATCCTTAACAGGATTATCAGGATTAACGATTAATTTATTTTATTTAATATAAATTACTGAGGAGTTGGTAGAGATCATACAACCACTTTTGATTGAAATGCTTGGCTTCAATTCCGGGAAAAATTTTTTCCTTGAAAGTACGAATACGACTGAATTTAATTTCATTTAAATGCTAAAAATAAATAATATTAAAAAAATAAAAATTATTATAGCTGATCGAATTAAATTTTTGGAAGAAGACTTATATTTTTTTGAATCTTTGCTTCCAACTTTTAATTAATGGTAAAATTTAGTGATCCTGTGAAGAGAAAAGTTAATACGCCGGTTTTGTCCTGTGCTAATCTCTTGTTGTGCAAATTCTGACTATTTTCATTTTGATTAAAAAATTTCACATAGTTACGTATTTTGGGAGCAAAAATCAGAAAGTATTGTTAATTTCTTGATAGAAGGAAAATATTTTCTGAAAATTAGAGTTTGCTGAATATGTTCCCATATTAAAAGGGTGGAAAAGTCATATATGTATACTTATTGAAAAAATTCCAAAAGAAAAGTTTATGATCAATTTGGATGACGACAGTGAAAGTGAAACTGATCTTCATGACTGATTTTGTTTATAAGTAAATACCTTTAACTTTTATGCAAAAAACAGCAGCTTCACAGGTGCTTGAATATTGAATTTAATTCTAAACAACTTGAATTTTATAAAATTTCTGAACTATAATGTGATGTTTATAAATATATTATATATACATAAACAATTCTCAATTTGTACAACTCTGCGTAGACTCGACCGCCTGCTGTTAACTCAAGTGCTGGATGATTTATGACCTTCTTAGATCTCTGGTCGTACTTTACATTCAATTTTATTTCAGCTACGATATTTAGGAATTCGTATTTGTTCATATTTCTTGACAATCATAGATTTTCAATGATTTTTAAAAGCCTCCGTGTTTTATATAAAACGCACATTGTCACCAGTTGATAAAAAAACTGTTCTGGTAACATACTGATCGAAATAACAAGTTCAAGAACTTTTATTTTTATAATTATATTTAATTAACAAACATATTTTGATGAGTCTACATAGTGAAGCGAAGATATTATTGTGTTTTTTTGCTTTCCAATCAGTGGCGTCAACAAAATATCCTTTTTTGGATGACTTAATACATTTATTTACCCCCAGAATGTTACAATGGAACTTAGTTGCTAAACTCTTATTTTTAAAAATGCTGGTCCATTCTAAAAGAAATATTTTAAGTTAACAATTTAATTGCTTCAATTATTACTACGTGGAATCTTTCCATAATTATTAAATGAAATGAATAAATAACAAATTCCACAACAGAAATACAACATACACACAGTACTCGACTGGTCCCCCCCAAAAAAAAGAAATAAAAAAATAGTATCAAAAACAAAAATTGATGAGAAAAAAAAATAAAAAGAATTAAAAAAAGTGAGCGGTCGTCGGACCGCCGACAGAAACTTGCTTCTTATGCACAATAGAATGACCATTTTTGACCATTTTTACAAAATTTTGACTAATTTTAACAATTATTGACCATTTTTGACAATTATTGACCAATTTTGACAGTTTTGACAATTATTGATCATTTTTGACAAGTTTTCAAAACCCATTTTAGACCATTATTCCAAATTTTAACAATTATTGACAATTTTTGAGCATTTTTGACAGGTTCTGACAATTATTGACCATTTTTGACAATTTTTCAAAAATTTCGACCATTTTAGATCATTTTTCCAAATTTTAACAATTATTGACCATTTTTGACCATTTTTCAAAAACTTTTCCAATTTTTAACAATTATTGACCATTTTTGACAATTTTTTAAAAATTTCGACCATTTTTGACAATTTTTCAAAAATTTTTACCATTTTTCAAAAACTTTGACAATTTTTAACAATTATTGGCAGTTTTTTATAATTATTGACCATTTTTTCAAAATTTTGACAATTTTTGACAATTTTTGACAATTTTTCAAAATTTAAAGAATTATTGACTATTTTTGACAGTTTCTGACAATTATTGACCATTTTTGACAATTATTGTAAATTTTTCAAAATATTAACAATTTTTGATCATTTTTCAAAATTTTTAACATTCTTGACTATTTTTGACCATTTTTTAAAATACTTAACAATTTTTGACAATTTTTGACCATTTTTGACCATTTTTGACAGATTCTGATAATTATTGACCATTTTTTCAAAATTTTGACTGTTTTTGACAATTATTGACCATTTTTCCAAATTTTTGACAATTTTTGAAAATATTTGGCAATTATTGACCTTATTTTCAAAATTTTGACAGTTTTTCAAAAATTTTGACCATTTTAGACCATTTTACCAAATTTAAACAATTATTGACCATTTTTGACAATTTTTGAGCATTTTTAACAGGTTCTGACAATTATTGACCATTTTTGACAATTTTTCAAATTTTTTTAACAATTATTGAACATTTTTTCAAAATTTTGACAATTTTTGACCATTTTTGACAATTATTGACCATTTTTGACAATTATTGACCATTTTTCAAAATTCTTGACAATTATTGACTATTTTTCAAAATTTTAACAATTATGGACCATTATTAACTATTTTTGACAATTATTGACCATTTTTGACAGCTTCTGACAATTATTGACCATTTTTGACAATTTTCAACAATTATTGACCATTTTTCATAATTTCAACAATTATTGACCATTTTTGACAGTTTCTGACAATTATTGACCATTTTTGACAACTTTCAAAAATTTTGACAATTATTGTAAATTTTTCAAAATTTTAACAATTATTCACCATTTTTGAGAATTTTTCAAAAATTTTGAAAATCATTGACCATTTTTTAAATATTTAACAATTTTTGACCATTTTTCAAAATTTTAACAATTTTTGACCGTTTTTGACCATTTTTAACGATTTTTGATTGGTTTTGACAATTATTGACCGTCTTTGACAATTATTGACAATTTTTGATAATTTTTCAAAAATTTTAATCATTTTTCAAACTTTTTGACAATTATTGACCATTTTTGACAGTTTTTGACAATTATTGACAATTATTGACAATTATTGACCATTTTTCCAAATTTTTGACAATTTTTGAAAATATTTGGCAATTATTAACAATTTTGTCAATATTTTGACAGTTTTTGACAATTTTTGACCATTTTTCCAAATTTTTGATCATATTTCAAAATTTTTGACAATTTTTCAAAAATTCTAACATATTTGGTAATTAGAGAGAGAGGCGTGTAGCTGTGTAGCCTACGAATAGAGGTATCGACGTCAGGAACAATGCTCCATTGCCTCACAAACTGCGCCACTGCTTGTGGGGTAGCAAGTCCTGCAGTAACCTGCACGTTTTGAACAACTGAAATAGGTACAAGTGTAGCTTGTGATACGTTTTTATGGTCCGAATCCCCATCAGAATCAAAGTCTTCCATTTCATCATCATCTGGGTCATAGTTCATATATTCGCCTTCACCATCGGTAGCAAAAGGATCCAGATCATTATCTGACTCATACAACAATTTTTCCAGCTCTGCTTCATTCAGAGGATCCTTCATTTTACTTTTCACAGGAGTTCTTTTCGGTTTTTCGCCATTGAAATTGAAAACTGATGCACAAATTTAAATGTTTCAACACTTCCACGAACGCTCACTCAAATCCAATTCGCTCCAGCGACGCTCGCCTGAAATTGAATACACTGAATCACATAATGCAGAAGCCGTGTATACACGTCCAGACACGCACAGAGACGTGTAAACACGTCCTGAGCAGTGAACGGGTTAAGCTTATTCAGGTAGCATTGTCCTATCAGGACACCTGTCAAAACAGTCTTACTCTGTCATAGGTATTCCTTTGGTCTCAACTGGTCGTAGTTTTTCGGAAGTATCTTCGATCGTCTCACCACTAGGATGGGAAAATGTAGAAAGTTTCGGATCACGTAATATTAAAATTGAAATTAATTGAAAATATTGTCAAAAATGTTGATAAATAGCTGAGGATTTGTCAGTTAATAGTTAGGTGATTAAATGGGAAGTACTATAAATATTACGAAGCAATTAAAATTCATTCCAATTATTAAAATAACAATTTCAATAACAAGAATAAATAAATAATAAATATGTTGACCACCTTACGGCCTTCTAATGTCTTTTCTCTTTGTATTATTGAACGTCTCAAAAGGCCTTAACATATTAATAAATTTATAACAATACACGGATATCGAAAGAAATATAATGAAGCAATTACATTATTTGCATACGCAGCGGTGGTATTAATAGAAAACTAATTATCATATTTATATGTCAGTTCAAAGTGTATTTCCAGAAGAAAAAAAGAATAAGAGGCTAGATGTTAGTGACATTAATCTATTCGAGTTCTATTGTTTTAGTTGCCACATAACAAATTTTCTACACCTTATCTTTCAAAATATCCATTGATATCCATGCTGAAAATTGTTAAAAAGAAACCTAGAAGCAATATTTATGGTAATCAAAACTATAAGATAATAATTCAAAGTTGACATAATGGAAAAGTACGACAGCACCGCGTTGATGAGGGTAACGCTGGAGAGTGTTGCTTATACAAAGATTATTTGTTATTTTTTCAAATAATTATTTGTAATCTTAATTGTATGATTAGGAAATAAAGTAGGTAGGTGCAGGTAGAAAAGTGAGGTATTATTGTCGAGGTCCATTAAAGACCGAGAAGCGAAGTATCGAGGTCTTTAATGGATCCGAGACAATAATACACTTTTCTACCGTGGCTCATATAGCATTTTTTTCACTACTTCACTACTGGCATTTTATTTTTTTAAATATCAGTTTGTCGACTCCCGTTTCACATGACATGACAGCTGTGCACAAGTTAACCTCACATTCTATTAAATGGATTGAGATTTAGTTATAATTAAGTAGGCTCTGTATTTTTCTACCTTGGTTAATAATGAACAACTTTACTACCTCAACAAAATTCAATAAAGTTAGGTTTAGAGGCTAGTAGTGAAAAAAATATTTATAGATAAGGTGGTCATTAACGTGAAAAATACTTTTAACTTGGAAAATAAAAATTCGGAAATATATCTGCCGAAGCACAAATAAATAATAGAATATTATTTTACAAGCCAAACATTTCAGTTATAAAATAATCATACTATTAGGCATTATCTTTTCGATACTGTGCTATTGTTATCGGATTAACGACTACCTGCTGCTGGTTTTGGTCTTAAATCAATCAAGTATACAGCTTTGAACGAAGCGGTCTGAAACTTTAGCGTTAAGTTAACTAAACATGAGAGTTTTGACATTTGATATTTGTTGACAGGCGCCAACTAAGTTGTTATATGCAACACTTAAAAGCCAACTCCCGTAATAATGACAATTGTCATTTGTTCTTCTATCAATTCAAGCGAAAACTGTAAATCAGGAAACCCACTTGCTGTAATTTTCGTAGTTATTGTGCTTTCTTTGTGTTTATGCAAATATGATAATCACTAAGATATGCAGAATGCATCTTAGGAACGAGATATTCGCCAAACGTGTTTAGCCAATGGCTAGTAGTTCGAGTGTTAAATGGTAATTATATTATTACATGCCTACTTTGCACGATTATCATTGAATTATTAATATCTTGGAGTAGTTAAGTGCAAGTAAGTACCTTTATAATATGTTGCCATTGAAAATATTTATTACATGGAAAAAAAATCTTGGGAAAATAGGAATTATTTTTACCAATTTTTCCTTCTTTCTTCTTCCATTCTTTTTTTTTCATCTTCATTATATTCTCTACATTGATAAACTTTATTTTTTCTGTCTACCGACGCATTGAATTGTTTTGGACGCTGACGCTACAAAGAGCGTTAAACGCTACACTCTACCAACGCGTTGAATTGTTTTGAACGCTGGCGCTACAAAGAACGCTAAATTCTAAAAACGCATTGAATTGTTTTGGACTCTGACACTATAAAGAGCGCTGAACGCTACACTCTACGAACGCATAGACTTGTTTTGGACGCTTTTTTTCGGGCCGACAGGGGAAACTCATGTTCGAATGGGTGCAGGACCCAAACAGTGTTGGACTCATCCCCAAGGAGATGCCTACCAACCAAACCTACCACAAACTCGCCGTTGCCCCCGCCTCGGAATCACTACCCTAGCATACTTCGAGACGGGCGGCGGTCCCTCGCACACTCTCCGCTCACACCATCGTCTTCTCCCTAACTTTCACTCCTACCTCTCATACCATATCGAGTCGTTCTCTCCCCCCAACCATGCTCTCTACTACGCCACTTACCTCCATCCATTCCTTCTCCCCCTTCAACATTATCTCCACCATGTTCTCCCAATACACCGCCTCCCCTAGTTTCCTCTCCAACTTATTCAGCACTTCCTCGTTCCTCCAGCATCTAAACACATGACACACATAATCCTCCACTTCAGTCCAGTTTCTCGTTTTCCAATCTTGTGGAGGTACCCTACTCTCGACCCATGTCCAGTGAACACCAGTGTCAAGAATTTCCGGTCCATCCAATCTCTCCTATTCCTAATCGCTCCTTTTAGCGCGTCCTGATACTCCTCCCACCTTCTCTCCATTTCCTCTTCCATCCATTTCTGTACTTCTTCTCTGGTCGCACCCCTCCAGCGTTTATTTCTGGCTCTAGCCATCACGTCCAATGGGTAGGTCCTTGCCAGCACCGCTGCTGCCAGTCCACCCACTGTCCTGTACCCCTGCACCACCCTCAGCAATATCCCTCTCTGCAGGAGTAGCTTAACCCTCGCATTCACTCCCGCTCTTTCACCCCACACCTCCGCACCGTACAGCATACTCTGCTCTAGCGTCCTATCAATTATCCTCCTCTTCCTCTCTCCCGGCCCCTCCACATAACACATCAATCTCCCCAGCCATGCTGCCCTCATTTTCCCCTTCTCTGCCGCCTTTAGCATATGTGTTCTGAAGGATAATTGACTATCCAACCACACCACATAGACTCCTCCATACGAATTCTCCTTCCCTTCACCATCACCCCCACTTCCCTCGTCTTGCTCCGTCCCTTCACTAGCAACTCCACCGTCTAATCTTCCGCCACTTCTAGTCCGCACCGCTCTATCTTCACCACAATCTTCCTACACATTCTCTCCGCCTTTCTTTCTATCTTCGCATCTCCCTTTGCCGTACATACCAGACACAAATCGTCCGCATACACCGTGATCTCACATCTCTCTTCACATACTATCCTAAAAATCTCATCAAACACACACTTCCATAGCGTTGGTCCAAGAACCGCGCCCTGGGGCACTCCAGCCTCCATCTCATACCTCTTCCCTCTAGTGTCTACTATCACACGTCCCGTCAGGTAGTCCTCTACCAGGTTAACCAAACCCTCCCCCGCTCCAAGCCTCATCAACGCGCTCAATACTGCCCGTTTGCTGACACTGTTGAACGCGTTCCCGACGTTAAAAAACACGAGTAGAGCCAATTTCTTGTTCCTCCAGCTGCCCTCCCTAGCCCTTTCCACCAAGCCCATTACCCTGGCCAGCGCCGAGATACGTAATTTTTTCTTCGCAAACCCGTGCTGGTTTACCCTAAAACCCCCATTCCTACAACTTCCTCCTCAATCCTATCCTTTATTATCCCTTCCATCAATTTACCCACACCACACAGCAGGCTGATGGGTTGTTTTGGACGCTGGCGTTATAAAGAGCGCTAAACGCTAGACTCTGCCATCGCATTGAATTGTTTTGAACGCTGACGCTATAAAGAGCGTTAAACGCTTCACTCTACCAACGGATTGAACTGATTTGGACGCTGACGCTGCAAAGAACGTTAAACGCTACACTCTACCAACGCATTGAATAGTTTTGGGCGCTAACGCTGTAAAGAACGCTAAACGCTATATTATAAAACTGACTTGTTTTGGACTCCGACGCTATAAATAGCACTGAACGCTACACTCTACCAACGCATTGAATAGTTTTGGGCGCTAACGCTATAAAAAGCGCTAAACGCTACACTCTACCAACGCATTGAATTGTTTTGGACGCTGACGCTATAAAGAGAGCTAAACGCTACACTCTACTAACGCATTGAATTGATTTGGACCCTGACGCTATAAAGAGCGTTAAACACTACACTCTACCAACGCGTTGAATTGTTTTAGACGCTGGCGCTGTAAAGAACGCTAAACGCTATATTCTAAAAACGAATTGACTTGTTTTGGACTCTGACGCTATAAAGAGCGCTGAGCGTTATACTCTACCAACGCATTGAATTGTTTTAGAAGCTGTCGCTATAAAGAGTGCTAAATGTGACACTCTACCGACGCGTTGAATTTTTTTGCACGTTGACGCTGTAGTGAGTGCTAAATACTACACCCTACCAACGGATTGAATTGTTGTGGACGATGACGCTATAAAGAGCGCTAAACGCTACAATCTACCAACGTATTTAATTGTTTTGGATACTGACGCTATAAGGAGCGTTAAGCGCTACAGTCTACCAACGCTCCCACTTTATTTGTGTTTAAATATTCTGAATGGTTTCGTTAGCTCGCTGCGATTCTAAAGAGACCTTTATAGGTTTACTTTTAGCGTCTTCCAGCTGGTTTCTTTCATCGCCCGGTACATGCTGTATCAGAGGCTAAATTTAAAGATAAGAGATAAAGGGCACTAAACACTACACTCTACCAACGCATTGAATAGTTTTGGACGCTAACGCTATAAAAAGCGCTAAACGCTACACTCTACCAACGCATTGAATTGTTTTGGAAGCTGACGCTATAAAGAGTGCTAAATGTGACACTCTACCGACGCGTTGAATTTTTTTGCACGTTGACGCTATAGAGAGTGCTAAACACTACACCTTTCCAACGCATTGAATTGTTGTGGACGCTGACGCTATAAAGAGTGCTAAGCGCTACACTCTACCAACGCATTGAATTGTTTGGACGCTGGTGCTATAAAAAGCGCTAAACGCTACACTCTACCAACGTATCTAATTGTTTTGGATACTGACGCTATAATGAGCGCTGAGCCCTACAGTCTACCAACGCTCAAACTTTATTTGTGTTTAAATATTCTGAATGGTTTCGTTGACTCGCTGCGAATCTAAAGAGACCTTTATTGGTTTACTTTTAGCGTCTTCCAGCTGGTTTCTTTCATTGCTCCGTACATGTTCTATTAGAGGCTAGCTTGAAAAATAAGAGATAAAGAACACTAAACACAACACCCTACCAACGCATTGAATAGTTTTGGACGCTGGCTCTATAAAGAGCGTTGAACGCTACACTCTACCAACGCATTGAATTGTTTTGGTAGCTGACGCTAAGAAGAGCACTAAACACTACACTCTACCCACCATTGAATAGTTTTGGACGCTAATGCTATAAAAAGCGTTAAGCGCTACACTCTACCAACGCATTGAATAGTTTTGAACGTTAACGCTATAAAAAGCGCTGACCGCTACACTCTACCAACGCATTGAATTGCTTTGGACGCTGGGACTATGGAGAGCGTTGAACGCTACACTCTACCAACGCATTGAATTGCTTTGGAAGCTGACGTTATAAAGAGCACTAAACACTACACTCTAACAACACATTGAATAGTTTTGAACGCTAACGCTATAAATAGCGCTAAACGCTACACTCTACCAACGCTTTGAATTATTTTGGAAGCTGACGCTATAAAGAGTGCTAAATGTGACACTCTACCGACGCGTTGAATTTTTTTGCACGTTGGCGCTATAGAGTGTGCTAAACACTACACCTTTCCAACGCATTGAATTGTAATGGTCGCTGACGCTATAAAGAGCGCTAAGCGCTACACTCTACCAACGCATTGAATTGTTTGGACGCTGGTGCTATAAAGAGCGCTAAACGCTATACTCTACCAACGTATTTAATTGTTTTGGATACTGACGCTATAATGAGCGCTGAGCCCTACAGTCTACCAACGCTCCCACTTTATTTTTGTTTAAATATTCTTAATGGTTTCGTTGACTCGCTGCGACTCTAAAGAGACCTTTATTGGTTTACTTTTAGCGTCTTCCAGCTGGTTTCTTTCATTGCTCCGTACATGTTCTATTAGAGGCTAATTTGAAAAATAAGAGATAAAGAGCACTAAACACAACACCCTACCTACGCATTGAAAAGTTTTGGACGCTGGCTCTATAAAGAGCGTTGAACGCTACACTCTACCAACGCATTGAATTGTTTTGGTAGCTGACGCTAAGAAGAGCACTAAACACTACACTCTACCCACCATTCAATAATTTTGGACGCTAATGCTATAAAAAGCGTTAAGCGCTACACTCTACCAACGCATTGAATAGTTTTGAACGCTAACGCTATAAAAAGCACTGACCGCTACACTCTACCAACGCATTGAATTGCTTTGGACGCTGGAACTATGGAGAGCGTTGAACGCTACACTCTACCAACGCATTGAATTGCTTTGGAAGCTGACGTTATAAAGAGCACTAACACTACACTCTACCAACGCATTGAATAGTTTTGGACGCTAACGCTATAAAGAGCGCTTAACGCTACACTCTACCAACGCATTGAATTGTTTTGGACGCTTACGCTATAAAGAGTGCTGAATGTGACACTCTACCGATGCGTTGAATTTTTTTGCACGTTGACGCTATAGAGAATGCTAAACACTACACCCTACCAACGCATTGAATTGTTGTGGACGCTGACGCTATAAAGAGCGCAAAACGCTACACTCTACCAACGTATTTAATTGTTTTGGATACTGACGCTATAAGCAGCGCTAAGCGCTACGGTTTACCAACTCTCCCACTTTATTTGTGTTTAAATATTTTTGAATGGTTTAGTTGGCTCGCTGCCACTTTGAACAGACCTTTATAGGTTTACTTTAAGCGTCTTCCAGCTGGTTTCTTTCATCGCCCGGTACATGTTCTATCAGAGGCTAAATTGAAAGATCCTAAATTTTCAATGAAATAGGGTTCTATTATAGCTTTTGATGCGTGTAAATGACCTCATTTTTTTCCTTATAATATGTAAACATTTCAAAAATGATCAAACAAAAGTAATCTTTGATATTACTCGAGTTTCCTCGTACCAATATGCAACGTTAAATATCAATAATGGGGGAGTGAATCATCAGCGGAAGGTGAAAACCATGATGAATTCAAATCGCGTGTCGAAATAAGACTATGACCCTTAAGGTTGAACGAATTGAAATCTACAATAATAGGTGTGTACATTTTTGTGTCATATTTGTCCGAAAAATTTAATGGTAAAATTTTCCGTAAATATACAGACTGTTTGTAATACCTACGAGTTCTAGTTGAAAAATTACATTAAGTACATACAATAAATGGATTCCAATTTGAATGACAATTAATATACATGGTGATCCAGTTTTTAGTGGTGATTCATCGACAGCTGTTTTGAATAAATACTTTGTATGTATGGAATGATTACTTCAAGCTATATTTTTAATACACTTTTTTTAAAATGGAGTTTTTGACGTTTTGTTGGAAATGATTTTTTTTTAATTAGAATTTAAGTACGTCGACATCTATGGCCATAGGTACCTACTATACAAAAGTTCTTAACATAAATGTACACAATAAAATTAAAAGCCCATCAAATTTTGTGGAATTTCAACACCTTCAGAATTTCGGCGGTGCAGCTTCAGACTTCAGGTGTCGTAGATTTGCAATCTTCTAATAATAGTTCCTTCTCGCCTGCTTAAGAAGTCCAGGGAGAGACAGCCATATAGTTTAGGATTTCGTGCAGAGAAATTTTACTGTTGAGCAAAAATCAAATTTTGTGGAATTTCAACACCTTCAGAATTTCGGCGGTGCAGCTTCAGACTTCAGGTGTCGCAGATTTGCAATCTTCTAATAATAGTTCCTTCTTGTCTGCTTAAGAAGTCCAGGGAGAGACAGCCAATATAGTTTAGGATTTCGTGCAGAGCAGTTTTACTGTTGAGCAAAAATTTTGCCAGTGTTCTTTGATGGACTTTTTGAATACAAGTTTGATTTCATTGGGAAGTTGGATCGTAATTGTTGAGATGAAGAGGAGGCGGCTTCTTTGGCATGTGAGTCAGCATTTTCATTGCCAGTAATTCCAATGTGTGATGAGAGCTATATAAGACAGACTATTGCATCACGAGCTGAGAGAGTTTAATAGTTGTATTAAGTAAATAGGTAGAAGAAAGGGAATTGGTAAAAATGGCGACGTGTTTGACATCTGTTTAAAGGTTTGGAGAATGCCAAACATTCATCAGAGTGAACAGTACATGGTGATGGCAACCGATAGGTAAAGTACGACCAGAGATCTAAGAAGTTACCTGCCCTAGCCATTAAATTTTGTTTTATTGGGTTAAGATATTAATTAAGAAAAATCGGTTGAATATAATTGAGAAGTATAAACATCACGATAATGAATGCGATTATAGGTCAGAAAGTTTAGAAAAATTCAAGTTGTTTAGAATTAAATTTAATATACATGCTGGAAGGAAGGGGCTGAGACATTGAGGTGAACAGCAGCGGCTAGAGGCTACTATAAAAGGATGAAGCATTGTCGTGTTAGGAAGAGGGAGGCTTTATTTGTTTCACAGTTAGGAAATGAAAAAAGAGAAAAAGTTTGTTTAGACATATACCGTTCGTATTTTTCACTTGCGTCCGTAATGTTATTATTTTTATTCATGGTAAATTAGTTTTTAACATAAACTGCCTAATAGAGCATATCTGGATATGCACTCGACCTCACGTCTAGTGAATGAGAATGGCGGGATTTGCTCTAAGGTGTGAGTAGCAATGTTTTAGATGTATGAGAAAGGGCAAATAAGGATCGTTTAGGGGATACATCCTCTCGAACTAAACTAACTATTAAAAAATTATTTAAAAGAAAAAATTTGTTCAAATTTATGAGTTGAACTTTTTTTTAGTATAGGATATAAATTAATTCTTGGAAGATACCCTGTATAAACAAACAAACACAAGAACCGAATCAATGATAAGTGCAATGACCACAGGAAGTTTCCCCACCCACGTACGCAACTTCCCTTTTAGGCGCCAGACCCAGACCCCAGACACCGGCCGTCATTCAGCCATTTGCCTTTTGAGCCCAATAATACCCAGACGACAGTTACACTGAAAAAAATTTTATATTCGGATATAAAGGACGGTTACAATAATAATAATTGTTAAAAATATATTAAAATTAGATATATAGTGTGTCCCGAAAATATTTATTATAAAGTTTACCACTTATAGAGGGTGATTCATTGAGAATGTCCAATTTCTAAACTGTAGATTCAAGCCCTCTCTGAGGTTTGCGAGATACACGATGTAGGAAATACGTCACGAATCTCTACACTGCTACCTGTATTGGATCGAGCAATGCAACCCTAGCGAAGATAAGACGGGAACCCTTTTTGTGGAGTTGCTTACATATTTATCATATATATTCAGTAGGGATGTGAGATTAATGGAAGAGAATCGATTAAATAAAAATCGATTTTCTTTTATTCAATATTATTCGATTTGTCAAAAATCGATTTTAATAAAAAATAAATCGATGTCTGCGAAAAAATCGATTTTTTTGTATTATTTTAAAAAGTACATGCTTTTCATATTCCGATAATAAACCTAAGAGATTCATTCATTAACAATTTATCAGATTAAAAGTCAAATAAAATTATATGAAAATTGTCAAAAATGGTCAATATAATTGTCAATAATTGTCAAAAACTGTCAAAAATTGTCAAAAATTGTCAAAAATGTCAAAACTTGCCAAAAATTGCCAAAAATTGTTAAAATTTTGAAAAATGGTCGATAATTGTCAACAGTTTTATAAAAAAATTTGAAAAATGGTCAAAAATTGAAAAAAAATTCAAAATGGTCAATAATTGTCAAAAATTGAAAAAAAATTCAAAATGGTCAATAATTGTCAAAAACTATCAAAAATGGACAATTGTTGTCAAAATTGGTCAATAATTGTTAACATTTTTAAAAATGGTCGATAATTGTCAAAAACTATCAAAAATGGTCAATAATTTTGAAAAATGGCCAAAAATTTTGAAAAATGGTCAAATTTTTTGAAAAATTGTTAAAATTGTCAAAAACTGTTAAAAATGGACAATTTTTGTCAAAAACTGTCAATATTTGTCAAAAATGGTCAATATTTGTCAAAAATGGTCAATATTTGTCAAAAACTGTCAATAATTGTTGAAATTTTGAAAAATGGTCGATAATTGTTAAAAATTTTAATAAAAATGGTCGAAAATTTGTCAAAAACTATCAAAAATGGTCAATAACTTTGAAAAATGGTCAAAAATTTTGAAAAATTGTCAAAAGTGACCAATAATTGTCAAAAACTATCAAAAATGGACAATTATTGTTAAAAATTGTCAAAATTTAGAAAAATAGTCGAAAATTGTTAAAGTTTTTGAAAAATTGTCAAAAATTTGGAAGAATGGTCCATAATTGTCAGCAATTGTCATAAATTATCAAAAATGGTCAATAATTTTGAAAAATGGTCTAAAATTTTGAAAGATTGTCAGAAATGGTCAAAAACTATCATAAATGGTTAAAAATTGTCAATTATTGTTAAAAACGCACAATTATTGTCAAAAATGATTAAAAATTGTCATCATTTTGAAAAACAGTCAAAATGGTCAATAATTGTTAAAATTTTGAAAAATGGACAATAATTGTTAAAATTTTGAGAAATGGTCAATAATCGTCAAAAATTGTTAGTTTTTGAAAAATTACCAAAAATTTTCAAATATGGTCAATAATTGTCTAAAATTTGGAAAAATGGTCCATAATTGTCAACAATTATCAAAAATGGTCAATAATTTTGAAAAATTGTCAATTGTTGTTAAAAACTGTTAAAAATGGACAATTATTGTCAAAAATGGTTAAAAATTGTCAAAAATGGTAAATAATTGTTAAAATTTTGAAAAATGGTCAATAATTGTTAAAATTTTGAAAAGTGGTCAATAATTGTCAAAATTTTGAGAAATGGTGAATAATCGTCAAAAGTTGTCGAAATTTTGAAAAATAGTCAATAAATAATACGAGCCGTTTCCGAAAATCGATTTAAACACGTAATTTATAAAATCGATTTACTAAAAATGGTTTAATATTACTATAAAAATCGATAACTAAAAATTGATTATAAGAAAATAATAATCGATTTATATAAAAATCGATTATTTTTTAACATCCCTAATATTCAGTTCTGTGTATATTATCTCCGTGTTCAGTATCTTAATGTTCCTTGAGAAAAGGAATAGTTAGTCTATTTCTGGCATTTTAAAAGTAAATCACGATTCGTAATTTCGCATGGTTTTGTATATAAGCTCTGGAAATGGTGGATATTTGGTGTAGGAGGGAATGCCTAAGGGTGAACCCTGCAAAAACTGCGCTCATTCCCTTCACTAGAAAAAGAAAGCTTGAGAGACTAAAACTTCCAAGCCTCTTTAACGTGCGGATATGTCTTAGCCAGGATGTCAAGTATCTGGACGCAAAACTAACCTGGAATTCACACCTACATGACAAAAACAATAAAGGGAAAATGGCCCCAATGGCTGCCAAACGGGCGATAGGAAACACATGGGGACTAAATCCACGGATCGTTCACTGGCTGTACACAGCTGTGGTGGTTACCTATGGAGCCTTAGTTTGGTGGCCAAAAACAGATCAGAGAAAAGCCGAACTGGAGCTATCAAAACTTCAGAGGCTTGCCGGACTGCGGGAATAAAAGCCATTCTCAATCTTACGCCTCTTGCTCGGCATGTTAAGGGGGAAGCGAGAATGGTTGCATACAGGCTGGAATACAACGGGAATTGGCACGAAGGAACCAACACCCATAGTCATTCCAGAATCACAGATGTTATCACAAACTCGCTTATTGAAATGAGAAGTGATAACATGTTTGCGACAATTAACGACAACCAACCATACCATATCCAGTTAAACTGGGATGGGATGGAAGCATGCAGTCAGGAAGGAACGTTGGTGTGGTACACAGACGAATCTAAAACTGACAGGAACACGAGAAGGAGTCCCTGGTTCCAGATCCAGGTGCAATGTCCACGCATTGTTGGGGAAGTTTGCATCTGTGTTCCAGGCAGACTTGTATTCGCAAATGAACATCGAATGGGGGTACAGAGGCCAACAGATCCTCATACTCTCAGATAGTCAGGCAGCACTGAAATCTTTAGCATGCCCCAGATCAGATCTAGACTGGTCAGGGACTGCCTACAAAAACTTTTAGCCCTGGCAAACCATAATAGAGTAGCTCTTAAGTGGGTCCCGGGGCACAAGGGTATTGTAGGCACCCTAGCAAAGCTAGGGTCTGAAACTGCATTCATTGGTCCTGAACCAGTATTTGGAATATCAAAATCTGCTGCACGTGATTGTACATCTCGGTGGATTCAAACTAAACATCAGAAGTACTGGAGACACTTGCCAAAACAGGAACACAGCAAACTCCTGGTCAAAAAATCCTCGGAGTCGCTGTCTAACGAAATATAAAACCTCAGCAGGGGCCAGATAAGGAAAGTGACGGGATTACTCACTGGTCACTGTACCCTAAGGAAGCACATGTATACAATTGGAATATATAAGGAGGAACCTATCTGTCGATTATTCATGGAAGAGGAGTAAACAGCCTCTCACATTATCTTCGAATGTGAAGCACTGTCTCATTGGAGATATAGACTCCTAGGACTAGAGTATCCAAGGGAGGATTTCTCCAAGAAGGACCTAGTGAAAAGACTACGGTATAACCAAGAACACAAAAAGCCTAAAGGCTGAGGTGCCGAGGTATCTAAGCCTCTGACTGGTGGTGTCGAACTAACCAATCAATCAATATAAGCTATTCAAAGTGGAGGTGTTGTTTTAATATCTTACAATGGTGTTAAAGGTTTTAATTTGGTTTTTGAATTTCGGAATAATTTCTTATCTTTTAATATGTTCTATTTCAAATTTGATGGTTTTATTTTTTTTGGTATGAGGATTACAAGTTTGAGCACCAATTTTACATTGATAATAGAGGGCGCTAGTTAAACCTTGATACTTCAGTAAATTTAAGCATTTTTTTCTGTTGATCTGTGATTGAAGAGCATTCAATTCCACTAAAAAATTATTTAGTTCGTGTCATACTTTTTTTTTAAACAAAAATTATTGTGAGATTCAAAAACCAAATTTAAACTTCAAGCATCTCTTTATATTTTGTGAGGCATCTTATCTTACCCCTACTGAATTTGAAGTGCTAATATTATTTTGTGTAAGCCTCTACGTTTTAATATATTGGGAAACATTCTAAATACTGTGTGTCCCAGAAATTTTTGATTTATTTTAACAAATATATTAGCAAATATCTACGGCCACAGAAGCGATAGTAAAGTTTTCACTGAGCAATTTATTTCTTAGAATCCACATTAAAGGGTCTTGGAAATGGTATTGAGGAGCTTTTGTTCCATTTAAAAATCTCTATTCGCTTACGAGATAAAGCCTGGCGGAATTAGTCTGGGAAACCCTGTTTATCTAGAAAATCGGATTAAAATTGCGGTGTTTTGTAATGTGGGAATATACTTAGTTCTATTATACTCTATGAAAGTATTGCGTTTAGTACTTGTATCAAGAAAATTAAACGAAATCAAGTGAAATTGGATTTCGCAAGGCTTCATTAATTCAATTGCTACTAAAAATCAATTATATATATAAAGAGTATTTAACAAATCAAAACCCTATCACCCATGCAAACTATACTAAATATCGAAATAAGTTAAATCGAATTATAGCTAAAATGAATTTTTACAATAATAAAATAAATAATAATAAGGAAAATACAAAAAAATTATGGAAAATAATTAAAGAAATTGATGTACCTGATAAAAAAGTTGATATTGTAGAAATAGTTACCGATAACAATGAACTCTTAAAAAGTGAAAAACAATAAGCGGAAGCTTTTAATCTATACTTCTCTAAAGTTGGAGAAAATCTGGCATCCAAAATACATACTCCACCATCACCCGCAACTAAATACAATCCTACACTATATTCCTTCTCTTTGGAACCTACCGATACAAAGGAAATTGAAGAAATAATAAAAACACTAAAAATGAATAAATCATCAGGTTACGACAACATCAGATGTGAAACAATTAAGGAAATAGGAAACGAAATTGCCCTCCCACTTACTCCTTTAATTAATACAATATTTGAAACCGGTATTTTTCCAGCAGAATTAAAAAAATCGGTTGTAATTCCTGTTTTTAAAAAGGGAGTCAAAAATAAAATGAATAATTACCGACCTATTTCCTTGATAACCACCTTTGCCAAAATTGTAGAAAAAGCATTAAAAAAATAGATTGGAAAAATACATCACTAAATACAACATTATTAGTCCAAATCAATACGAGACTACTGCCGACGCAGCTTGTCACTTAACAAATGTTTTATTTAACAACATAGATAATAGTTTACCGACAATCTGTGTTTTCCTTGATGTGGCTAAGGCCTTCGACACTGTATGTCATGTACAGATGTTGGAGGTCTTGGAAGAAATTGGCATTAGAGGAACAACTCTAAAATTTAGAAGCTATTTACATGAAAGAGCTCAATCAGTTAAAGTTAAAAAATATATAAGCTCTGATGTTCAAAAATGGTCAATAATTGTCAAAAACTGTCAAAAATGGTCAATAATTGTCAAAAATGGTCAATAATTGTCAAAAATGGTCGATAATTGTTAAAAAATTTTGAAAAATGGTCAAACATTTTCAAAAATGGTCAATTGTCAAAAATTTTCAAATATTGTCAAAAATGATCAAAAATTGTCAAAAACTGTCAAAAATGCTCAAAAATTGTCAAAAACTGTCAAAAATGGACAATTATTGTCGAAATTGGTCAATACTTGTCAAAAAATTTTAAAAATTTTGAAAAATGGTCGATAATTTTCAAAAACGATCAAAAATGGTCAAAAATTTTGAAAAATTATCAAAAATTGTCAAAAATGGCCAATAATTGTCAAAAACTATCAAAAATGGTCAAAAATTGTCAAAAAAAAAAACAATTATTGTTAAAAATTATCAAAATTTTGAAAAATAGTTGATAATTGTCAAAAGTTTCTAAAAAATTGTCAAAAATTCTGAAATATGGTCAAAAATGGTCAATGATTGTCAAAAATGGTCTAAAATTTTGAAAAATTGTCAAAAATGGTCAAAAACTATCAAAAATGGTTAAAAATTGTCAATTATTGTTAAAAACTGTTAAAAATGGACAATTATTGCCAAAAACTGTCGAAAATGGTTAAAAATTGTCATCATTTTGAAAAATGGTAAAAAATTTGGAAAAATGGTCACTAATTTGAAAAACAGTCAAAATGGTCAGTAATTTTCAAAAATGGTCAATAATTGTTAAAATTTTGAAAAATGGTCAATAATTGTCAAAATTTTGAAAAATAGTCAATAAATAATACGAGCCGTTTCCGAAAATCGATTTAAAAACGTAATTTATAAAATCGATTTACTAAAAATCGAATAATATTACTATGAAAATCTATTATTTTTTAACATCCCTAGTCAGTAGATCTTTTCAAGGTTAATCATGATGAATAACGAAAATGACGATTATTCTAGCACTCCTATTATAACCTAAGATAATAAAAACTGTTTTAATTATTAAAAGAGCTACTGTAGAAAAAATTTGGTGTTTTTCGAGCGTAAAGTAAAATTGCTTTCGAAAGATCGCCGGCAACATTCTTTCTCAAGCGGCAATCTGTTACTTTACGCTCTAAATACACAAATAACTAATTTTTTTATTTATTTAATTTTTTTCTCTAATTAAAAGTACTTCTTGTATGTATAATTATTTTACATACATTATAATTATATTTAAATTGTGAATCCATCTGACCTCATTGGCGTTCAAATTACCATTAATTCTTTATTCTAATAATAATTTGTAATGTGATATCATCAATATCAAAACTAAATATATTTATGCTTACGAATACTTATGTTTGTTGAGAAACATATCTATCCAATATTATAAAAGAATTGAATAAGTAATAGCTAACTCTAGGATTTCATTAACCAACATTTACTTTAATTATACGAGGGGCACTACAAACTGACACAACGAAATATCAAAAGTATTCAATTATAAATTAAATAATATTTAACAGACTATTTGTTGATGATTTTTAATATTAATTACGTTACCTGAAAAATAAAAAGAATAAGAACGAATCGTTTAATACCCAAAATATCTCCCAAAACTATTATACTTACATCAAAATACATGTTTTAAAGTCACTAAGATCATCCGAAAAGTGAACAAGTTGGAATTCTTCACATAAACGATAAGCTTTTTACATTTATTTAAAATGTTACATTTGTAGAAAAAGGGCAATGGATAATATTCTCCAAGATGAATACGTACTTGGGTTAATAAAAAATATCATTATTCCTATAACCTATTGATCCATAATGGGTAAAATATTAGACATCAATTTATTTACCATAAATAACATGATTTATATGACGCTATAAGCAATAAATAACATTTTTTTAGAATCTTGCAAGTACTCATTAACCCAAACCAAGACAGGCGAATAAATAATATTTTCAGATAAATTTTAATGATACAAAATATTTCTGTATATTCAAATTTATTAGAAAAGTAAATAGTAAGGAGAAACTGGAATTTTTATATATCAAGAGATGGATTTCTCTATTTTATTTATAATAATTACATTTTTATATGAATTGATAATTATATCGTTTCAAATACCTTGAACGGGCGCTTTTTAAAAATTCGTTACCCCATTTTCCAGATAGTCTGTTTACCTAACAAATTCTTCTTCACAACTTTACTTTCCATCGTCACAGATGTTTTGCTAAACACTAGAAACAAATTGAATTATGTATCCGAATATTTTTTGAACAATGAACAACATCCAGAGATACAACAATATATGCTGCCCTTTCCAATGTTCACAAGGGATGTTTATATCATACAGGAAATGTAATAAAAGTATATTACAGACCTAGGCCAGTGAAGTAAGAAATGTCTCAGATCACATGTAATTGTCGGCCGAAACGAAGCTGAGGTCGACAAACATGTGATCTGAGACATTTCTTACTTTACTGGCCTTGATCCGTAATAAACTATTTCTGTCCTCAGCTTCGTTTCGGCCGACAATTACATGTGATCTGAGACATTTCTTACTTTACTGGCCTAGGTGCGTAATATACTATTTACACACAAAAACAACAAACTCGATATAAATAGAGAAGCGACTCACGTGAACAGAAAAAGGATACTTTAAAGTGACCTTCAATTATACTATTGAAGTATTTTTTGTTTGGGTATATCCAGCGTGAATGTCTATGAGTGAAACATGTTTTATCATCAATTTACTTATCTTACATAAATTGAGGTTTTCATACAGTAACACACATTTTTCTAACTAATTTGAATTGTAACAGAATCTGAAACTATAGTAAAAGCCAAATAAAGTTGCGTTTACGTCATCATTGTTCATTGTCAGAATGTTCATGAAATATGGAAATTAACAGAAAATAACTGCAGTAAACAAAAAAAGTAAATGTAGAAAATTTCACAAGATATTTAATGAAAACAACAAAATTATCGATAACAAAGATAATAGTTTAATACTATTATAACGCCTTACAAAGTTTTTTAAAGAGCAGAGACCGTTCACTAAGAAGCAACAACTACTTCTCGGTCTATATACCCCGACAGACATTGGACTAAACTCTGCATGATACAACCAACATTCTGTTTTGTAATTAGAAGGGACAACAACACTAATAGACCGGTTTCGGCGTATTTGCGCCTCATCAGTACAAGGTAGATGTCATCCGACCAGAAGCTCTAAGAGCATAATCCTGGACTGGAGACAACGCTGAAACCACATCAATACATTAACCCCAGTAAAGGAAATGCTTAAAATGCTATAACAGCGACATCCCCACTTCTAACCACAAACCAAAATTCTATATAGCAATAACGTTTAACTTAGAAGTGTAATTTAATGTCTGTCGGTGCATATAGCCCGAGAAGTAGTTGTTGCTTCTTAGTTAACGGTCTCTGTTCTTTGAAATTTTTTTTTCAAAAACTTTGTAAATCGTTATAATCATATTAAACTATTATCTTCGATATATCTATTGATAACACGCATTACTAAAATATGACAATTTTTACGGGAAACTGTAATTAATTTTTTCCATTTGTGTTTTTTGTTAATTACATTTATGAATAGATTTTACGACGTAAGGAATTCTACAATAAAAGTGGTAAGGTTACTACTGAATATTTTAATAGATAAATATAATAAAAATAAAAACACAAGCAATACAATAAAATATGTTTTAATAATGAACGTATTTTCAAAGACAAAAACTGACATTAAAGAAATCAACATCATGTGAAATGTTGACAGAATGGGAATTAGGCAGATTCTCTCTATCTGTAGAGTGGGGAGGGTGAGTTTAGGCCCACAGCACTTAGGCCACATGTGACCCATTGTACATCCTCCCGAGGAGTTGTCTTCCTAGGTTATCGTCCATCCTGTCCACTAGCCCCATAGTATGGAGGTTTTTACTTAGTTGACAGTGGCCAGTCAGAAATCCTACTGTTAAGCGTATAGGTTTTTCCTGGTCATCGCCAAATATTTCTTCGGCTCCAGCTTCCCAAGGTCGCCCAAGGTGATCCTGGCAAGACTGCATCCTTTGATTCCATCCCATCTCTTTAGGGATTGAGTATGGGTGTAACGCTTGGCTAGTTCCGCAATTGTCTAAGTCGTCAGGCCGTAGGTGTCACTGGGTCCTAAAATTTTTAGTCCAGCCGCTTCCCTGGCTAAAGAATCGGCAATGCGATTACCTTTACTCCTGTCGTGCCCTTTAACCCAACTCAGGATAATATTGTCATCTATCGAGGCGTTAGCTAAATCTTGGTGGCACTCTAATACTAGCCCTGATGTAACACGTTGTCTGTTCAAGGCTAATAGGGCTTGTCTGCTGTCAGTGCAGATTGTTATGTTTTTGCCAAAAACTCCTTTTCTAGGTGCGGCATAAGGATATCCATTACCCACTGAAGTAGGGCTGGTCTTATACCGTCAGGTCCTGGTGACTTGAAAGTTATCTTGTCCTCATCAATTACTGCACTAGTAAACTACCAGTCGTATTGTGAGGGTGTTGTTGGTACATCCGCCCAGTTCGCCGTTCCAGGAAAGACAGATCCTGGGAAGTGAGTTTCCATAAGAATCTCAGCGCTCTCTTGGAGGTTGGCGGCTTTATCGCCATTTTCCCTCGTCAGGATGCTGATACTCTTATGGTGGTCGTTTGAGAGTGCCTTCTGTAGCCTAGATTCATATTCTAGTTCATTTTCTAAATCTGATTCAACATTAGTGTCACTCTCTTCACTTTTAAAATTTATAACTATAGGATTAATTTCTCAAACCTCAAAAATCGATAACACTATGAGTAGAAAAGTCACAAACGACGCGGGAACATGACAGTATTTTTGGTAGTGACTTTTTTACCGTCATTAATTATTGGTGGCTTCTTTATAAAAATTTTAACACAAAATTTTACATTGAGGGACGTCTAAACCCAAAAAAGCTATATTGTATTATACATTAGTTTGATACAAAAGTTTTTTTTTGATTGGGTATCTTTAGAAGCGATTTTTTAACAAATTTAGGTATATACATACACTTCTCGATAGAAATGTAGCCACACATGTAATAGACGTAATAAACGCAACTTTATTTGGCTTTTGCTATACATTCCCCTTGAAAAGTATTGTAAATCAGTGCCGTAGAGAAAATATCTATGAATAATTTAAATAAACACAAACTCTTTTCGTCCGCTGTGCAAAAGATAAGTTTCGTCTGGGTCATCATGAAGAAATCTGCTAATTTTATCTCGTCTAAATACTCTAGATTTTTTCGCTTTGTACCCAACGCCTTGTTTTTTCAAAAATGCAATAAGTTTCGGAAATTTGGATATGTTAAGATTTTAGCGGACGAAAAGAATTTGCGGGCTAAAAGTGTCTGCGGGCGAAATAAAAATAATCGATTTTTCATTCGGAAATTATACCTTGTTTTTAAACTAGGAGGAGTATTTTAAGAAACTTCAATTACACCACTAAAAGTTACTAGACTGTGAGGAAAGGGTCGTGTTCAGACTTTTTTTAACTAATTGGCAATTCGTGAAATATGTATTGTTCTGCTCGCTGTTGTTGTGGCCAATGAGGGATCAAGTCATGTCTAAATATCGAATCATTATTGGCCATAAGCCATGACGAAAGTAGTAACCAAATGTCTCATTATTGTGAAAAAATGTATGGTTATAATAAGTAATTTATGTGAAATTTGTTAATAATTTGAGGATAAATAAGTATGTAGAAAATGCCATTGTATGATCAAATTATTCTTTATTCACATTTAAGGCTTAGGTATAGACTAAACTAAAAGTAAACAGAAGTTTTGATATCGAAAAATACCATAATATTGTTCTATAGGGCATGTCCACCAACTTACAGTTGACAGTCGCCCTCAGGAAAAACAATAAACAATTATTTGGTTAGATTTATACTTTTGTTGTTTTGTAGTGTTTTAATGTTCCTTTTTATTATAAACAGTCAGATATAGCTTTTAAAATACCTAAGCAATTAAAACAATGTCGAAGAAAGCACCATCAAAATTAAATTAACTCAAACACGATCAAAATAACTATAAGAACCACACCATAGAGTTTGTCTATGAACCACACATAGAAGCATAGAACCACAGATCACCCAGAATAGGTGGTTTGTGCATAGAACGCTTGTTTAACTTCAGATTCATCAGGGCGTGACGTCACGTGGACTTGCCCCATTGTGTGTGTAAAAGTAGGTACTTACTAAAATAAGATTTTACTTGGAAACTTATATTATTAACAAGAAAAAACAAGCATGGACTATAGATTTTCTTTATCAAACTGAATAAATAATAAAAATAGCAATAAACTTGGTTTGTTAAAAATTAAACAACAAACGCACAAGAGTGGTGATGAAGATTGAACTAATGAATATTTTTATATAAATAAACACAAAAATGACAAATGTCGTTGTCAGTTGTATCAAAAGAACTGTGTGAAACGGGCGGAAATCTGACCAATCAGTAGGCGGCAGAAATGCCAACTTAAATTCAAATCGCTCCTCTTAGTTTGAAAACAAGTACTTAAAATGTAATTTTTTGTAAAAATAAAATTGATATAAATTTCAATTCCTGGACTATTTAGTCAATTATAATACCATAAACAATAAAATCGCAGATAAAATTTAGGTATAACTACGTATATATTGGCACACAAACTTTATAGGTAGGTACTTGTCAAAAATAGTTTTTCTTGATTGAGTTGTTGCGAGTAAAAATGTTACTGTCATGGCCTTTTTATTTATTTCCAGTAATATCGTAAGTATATACAACATTTAAAATAAAAGAACATTAAAAAAGCGAAATATTAGCGGAATACTGTAACTCCGCAAAACTATGTCATTCTGTTTAAATCAACCCTTGATGAGCCTTAATAGCAGTTTTAACAAAATTGATGTGCTGGTAGGTATTGAAGAGGATCTTTTAATTTAATTTTTACGCTTTTTTTATATTGAAATAATAGAAAATTTAGTTATTATTACGACCAGGATCACCGAGATGAAATAAGTTCAATTTTATTTAAAGTTTAAACGAATGCGTGGGGATAACTATTTGAGGCAATTTAATGGGAATTTTGTAATAAACAGTCCAATACGTGTATTTGTAACAAAATTCATCAATTCTAAAGATACGTTTTTATCAATTCCAATTTGAATTGGAAGTTAAATTTTGGTGCTTGTCAAATGAAAAAATGTACTGTCATTTACATTGCAATTTATCTTCAAGGTCACTCCCAAGCCCAATTCAAATTTGTCCAAGCGGCTTGGCGAAATCGAGCAAAAATTCGTAATTTATTAATTTTAAGTTTATGTTCATGAGTTGTGAGTTTACATGTTCAAATTGTGAATGTGAAAGTCCATTTAATACTTAAATGAATAAATAGGTAATTATTGAAGTCACATATCAAATAAAATTAGATTTTGTTGTTATATCATGATTAGACGTTCAGCAGAATTAAGAAACGATGGATTACTCTAAAAATCGCTACCTGATCAACTTTGTTGGGATAAACTCGACCAAGTAAGTGACCAGACAATGATCTGTCAAGTAATTCCAACTTCAATTTAAATTAAATGTAAACGTACCTTTGGGATCTGAACACTAACTAACTAACTAACACTTTACACTATCTTACGCGCGTTTCGTTGAGTTTACCTTTAGTCTCTGAAGAAGAACACTTGGATATCGAAAGTGTTAATGTTGGTGTAGCGGTAGTGTAAACTGTGTTCAGTATCGAGTATTGCCAGCGTTTCCAAAATTCTCAATTTAATTTTAAGTATGATCAATAGAGAACTGGGATATTTTTTAAGTTGTTTTTTGCTTGAGCTAATCTAATTTTGTTTTTTTAGGTAATTATATCTCATTATTTTTTAAAATACCGTTAAATAATTGGATATTTGTGATTACTGGTAAACAACGGATAATAGTTAGACTTTAATTACCAATTAGTTCCTAAAGGTATCTAAAATGCCATCGTTTGTAGTGTTGTTGGGAGTGGAATGCGGGGAAAAAGAGATAAGGTATCTTCTTTTTCGATATCTGGCTGTTTTAACGAAGCCAGGTTCTACAAAGTCTGTTTGACAACCAATCGACTTCACTACAAGCTTTACGGCACATGCGAAAACACGCAAGGTTCAACTCCAGCTAATCGATTCGGTTGCCCTTCAGCATAATATGGCCGACCTGTCGAAAGTCACGTGTTCTGGAATGGCCTATTAGGCAATTTAGTGACCTGTCAAATGAAATTTAATAATATGGCGTTCCAGGGCAAACAAATGTGATTTAATATCTCTTCTTTAAACTTGCCCGCACAGTGCTGCAACTTCTCCTAGAAGTATCTTCACGTCTTTGCCTAAGTACAGTGAGAAACTGTTTAATTTTACTCCCTATTTTTTATTGTGAGAAAGGGAAATATTTATCAAAAAAATTCCAATATAATATTATAAACAATATGAACAATAAAAAAATTGTATTGGTTAAGAGTAAATATGGAAAAAGTTCTAATAATCACTAGGTATACATCCCACAATACCACATATAATTCCCCATTTCTCCAAATTCGATGCATAAAAAAATACAAGATATAAACTTAATCATGGCTGATTTTCTGCGTACAAATGTGGTTTAATACTTTCCTTTTATTCTGTATGTGATAATTCTTTAGTGAGTGGTTCTAATAATTTCATTTCTCTCATTAATTACAAGGAATAAATAATTTTTTGTTAGATATACTAAAAACAGGTGCTGAGATCAGTGATTGTTATGAACATACCCAAACGGTTTGAAAACTGTCGCAAGAGTTTGTGTATTTGTCGGTATTGTAAATTAGACGCAAGCGGAAAGGAACTTTGTGCTAGGGTTGCGCGATACACTAGAAAGTATCGATATTAGGTATCGATACGGATCGGAACGTAAAGTATCGATACACTAGAATATCGAATATTAATTCGATACGTTAACAATCCGAGATTTTGCTAATTTTGACGTCTTTTCGGTAAAACACACTTTTTTGGGGGGGTGGAAAAAGACATTATTGGGATTTCCGTCCAAAGTTGAGTTCCTAGAATAAAAAGTTGATCATAAAAGTTGTAGATCTTGGGAAAATCTACAACTTTTACATTAGTGACTTTTCCACATAACCTCAAAATTAGCTCGAAAAACGCAAAAAACTGCATTTTTCGTTTTTTATTTTTGGTTTCGTTAAAAAATGTTCGATTTTGATGAAAATTTAGTAGAATGTAGCTTTGATAGTCACAAACCATGAAAAAAAATTTCAAATTAAAATATTGGAAATTTTTCGAGTTATGACGTTTTTTCGGTAAAACACACTTTTTGGGGGGGTGGAAAAAGACATTATTGCGATTTCCGGCCAAAGTCGAGTTCCTAGAATAAAAAGTTGATTATAAAAGTTGTAGATCTTGAGATAATCTACAACTTTTTCATTAGTGACTTTTTCACATAACCCCAAAATTAGTTCGAAAAACGCAAAAAACTGCATTTTTCGTTTTTTATTTTTAGTTTCGTTAAAAAATGTTCGATTTTGGTGAAAATTTAGTAGAAGGTAGCTTTGACAGTCACAAACCATAAAAAAAATTTCAAATTGAAATATTGGAAATTTTTCGAGTTATAACGTTTTTTCGGTAAAAAACACTTTTTTGGGGGGGTGGAAAAAGACATTATTGCGATTTCTGTCCAAAGTCGAGTTCCTAGAATAAAAAGTTGATTATAAAATTTGTAGATCTTGAGAAAATCTACAACTTTTTCATTAGTGACTTTTTCACATAACCCCAAAATTAGTTCGAAAAACGCAAAAAACTGCATTTTTCGTTTTTTATTTTTTGTTTCGTTAAAAAATGTTCGATTTTGGTGAAAATTTAGTAGAAGGTAGCTTTGACAGTCACAAACCATGAAAAAAATTTCAAATTGAAATATTGGAAATTTTTCGAGTTATAACGTTTTTTCGGTAAAAAACACTTTTTTGGGGGGGGAGGGGGGGTGGAAAAAGACATTATTGCGATTTCTGTCCAGTGTCGAGTTCCTAGAATAAAAAGTTGATTATAAAAGTTGTAGATCTTGAGAAAATCAACAACTTTTTCATTAGTGACTTTTCCACATAACCTCAAAATAAGCTCGAAAAACGCAAAAAACTGCACATTTTTCGTTATTTATTTTTAGTTTTGTTAAAAAAAGCACATCATTTCACAACGTGATTAAAAAATCACGATATCGCTCATCACAAATTTATCGATACTTGGCATGCATCGAAAAGCATAGTATCGATACGAAATATCGAGTATCAGAAGTAAAAGTATCGATACACTGGAATATCGGATAGTATCGCGCATCCCTACTTTGTGCATTTATCCATCTACAGTCTGTTTGAAATAGACAGAGAATAATAAAACCTAATTTAACATGCAAAACCCTTACCGGGTGGGCAACTGAAACTCCAGAATTTTAAAACGATTTATTCCGGTTACTGTGTTTACTACAATGTTTTATGTTCAAACCTTCAGTGCAGTTCCCTAAGTATGATAATTCAATCCTGTGCACTCATTGTGAGAGAGAATCTCGAAAAAAGACAATCTACTTATAAAATCTGACGGATCTAAATCTAAACTAGGAGGGTTTACATTCCCAATACCGAAGAATCTTTAATGTTTAACCTATACGCCGACAAAGGAGTTTTGCAACCTCTAAAACTTAACAATAACTTTTCTGCACATAGGTTCACTAACTTTGCCCATATTGTACAGATGTTTCCTCGAGGTGCAGTGTCCAGTCACCAGGTCGGTAACTGTCTTCAAATGTCTCTTACCCAGTTTCAGTAGCCTGGTTGAAAGTTCCTTGTCTACCTTGATCAGTAAACTCTTAGTAAGAAGGTGCCCTTGTGTCACCCTCCATTTGAATTGGTGTTCCCTATCTTCCGGACCTATGAAGTCTCCCTTAGAGCCTTCTTTAGCTGACTGGTTCGCCATTTCATTACCTGCAATCTCCTCATGTGCCGGCACCCATATTAGAGTCACTTTGTTGTCTCCTGCCCTCCTGTTGAGGGATTCTTTGCAGTTTTTCACCAGTCTAGACCTAGTTGTTGGATTACTGATAGCTCTAAGCAGTGCCTGGCTCATTTTACATGATCGTAGACTGCTCTGGAGAAGAAGACAGTAGTTTAAAAAAATCTGAGTAACGGAGGAAGCTCGTTCCTACTTGGGTAATCCATACTTTTTAACAGCAATTTGAATAGGCTTCCTCTGTCTCAATAAATAAACGACAAGCAAATATCAGTTTAAGTTAGTAGGCATAAGTACAAGGATTATCGCTTGCTGCGCTGTGACAAATTCACTAGTACTACAGATTAGCTGTTCCAAAAGTGCAGTGCAGGAAGTCTGCGGACTTGTTTCGGATTTCCCCAAATGCGAGAAAAATCAAATTTGAGAATAATCAGAAACGCGTCCCTGATTGTCTTTTGGAACGTCTGTAATAAACTTTTAAACTTATATAAAGCTCGAAGTTATTCGGTATTTTTTAGAATTTTAGCAGCTGAAAACTTAATCGAAAGAGACATTCCGGTAGATCTTCCCTTCGGTGCTTCAACATCCGCGTATCAAATTGAAGGTGCCTGGAATGAAAGTGGAAGAGGCGAATGTATTTGGGACTATTATTTTCATAATGGAAAATCGATATCTCCTGGTAATATAGATGGTGACATTGCTTGTGACTCATATCACAGATATAAAGAAGATATACGTTTAGCAGCCAATCTTGGATTAAAAATGTTCAGATTTTCAATTTCCTGGACTAGGTAAGTTTTTTTTCACATTTTGAGGCATTTATTTCCATTCAAGTGATTTCATGTCGTACCACTTAAAAACACCTTTTTCTTTTCGTCTTCTCTTAGGGCTCGTATACAATTACCTAAATTTTTTATTTCTTATCCTACCTTACTTAATTTTGTTATGGAAAATATTGAACCAAGTACTTTTATTTAGTCTTCAAAACATGCACTTCAAAAACATCAACGACTTCTTCAGTTGTTTAAAAACGTTATTTATTTTTGATGTGAAAATTATTCGAAACTTAATCAGAATTTGTAGTGGATAATTAATTAATTCCACATTTTGGCACGATGAAAACATTTCCTCCGCTTCTTATTTCCCATTCAAAATTCCAGTTCTAAGCTGTTCCCAAGTTATAGCAGCCACAATTGTACCGGAAAAATAAGCCACTTTGGCACACAAAATTTCTTTGTTATTGATTTTTCATGAAAAATCGAGTTTTTGCTGAAACAAGTCGTTACAGTCATTAAAAAGATATGCTTGAATGAATGTAGAAAGCTGCGTTATTTTGGACATAATAATATTTTGTTACAGAATTTTGCCAACAGGATACACCGACAATATAAATCAGGAAGGTATCGACCATTATAAAAAAGTCGTTGACGAAATGTTAAAATACAACCTAATACCCGTATGTACTCTATACCATTGGGATTTACCACAACGACTTTTTGCTGATGGTATACATTGGAATAGTACCAAATTGGTTCCTTATTTCGTCGACTATGCTCGAATCGTTATTAAAAATTTACCCGGTGTTGGAGTTTGGATAACAATAAATGAACCTAGACAAATGTGTCATTTGGGATATGGGTTAGGTGTTCATGCGCCTAGTATAAAGGGTGATGGAACTGATGAGTACCTTTGTGCTTATACCACCATGAAAGCTCACGCTGCTGTGTACCGCATGTACAAGGAAGAGTTTCCTAATTATACAGGTAACATGTAAAAGAACTTTTTTTCTTACAAATTTGCGCGTTTACGCGGCCATTTTCTTAACACTGTACACCTTCTTCAATCATCTTCCTTGCCCTTCTCGATAACATACGAGAGCTTCTAGTCCGACTTGCTAATGATACTGTGATGTATTTTGGGCATTACATAAAGAATTAAATTCATTGAAATTATCTACTTATGTTTATAAAAACAATCTATTTAGTTATTTGTTATATCACGCGAGGTCACGAACGTGACAGTGAAAGGCCAGAGAACTATCACGTAACTGGATAGTTTACCTAGGGCAGTACGTATATATGCTGATGAAGTAGATAAGCGAACAATTCAGAATAATTCATAAGAAACATTGGTCAAAACGTACATCTTCAGTTGGAAGATAAGCCTTTTTTGGTAGTTTCACGACAGGATTTGGTGATGATTTTAAAGGTCATCCAACACTCTACTTCTGCGGCATGATTCCTTCTGAACAAAGCGAATCAGCAATTTGAGTTCTAAACACTGAAAGCTCAATTTTTTCTTTTTCCTCATGGATGCGGTGGTATAGAATATACGCATTGACAGTTGCTACATCAATAAGATAATAAAATATTCGGCTTGTCCATTTGCGGGTCTTCATGCGGATGTGATATCGCCCCAACAAACCATCCAATAATTCTACACCTCCCATAATGTGTCGATTATATTCCTTTAGGATACGTGGGCAGTCGACTTCGTAATATTTTTTTTCTCTTTTATCCCAACGAGTTGCTTTTTCCTGTGGTTGATTGGTGACCCTCTATGCAAATCTTTTGGTTCCTACATAAGATGATATATATCTTACCGTTTCAATATCAATACCAAAAACGCTTCCAACATATTCTTCAGAATAACCTCGATCAACTCATAGTACCCAAGGAGTATATTCCTCTACTTCGAAGATATGCTAATAGACCCAAGGATGTGTAAAAATTATCGAAATATGCTGCTCCAAGATTGGGTGCGTTTGGGAGAACAACGTTATCACCAGCACCTGAATAGATTTCGAAATTATAGCAAAATCCAGCCGAATTACAAAGAGCAAAGAATTTGAAACCCCATTTGTGCAGTTTATTTTGCAGGTACTGTCGAAGTTCTGTACCTGACATTTTGGTATGATTTCTTCATCTACGCACAATCGTTGCAGAATAGGCACCGATAAAAAACGTTTGGTGAAACGGTTAATAAGGGGCCGAACGTTATGTAGGGAATCATAGCCAACCATCCCTAGTGAATAATCCTGCACCAAAAACATTTGGTCCATCGTCTTCTTCACTTAGCACTGGTGATCGAGCGCGCTTTATACGTTTGTACTTGATTGGTTGAGTATTATGCTACATTCGTAATCAATTCGCTGGCCAAGTGGCACTTTGGCACGCAAGCTAAGCAAATCTATTTCAGTGTGATCGTTCACAGCGCAATTTGGCGTCAGAGTTGAAGTTGAAGTTGTCAAAATTGTTTGCAAGCTGCAAACTTTCACTTCGACTTGCACTTCGTGCCGGCTATGGGACATGCGCATTAATTTTTGTTATTTGTTTTTTGATATATCTGACATCTGTCTGATAGTCCATCACTACTAAACTCCAGTATATACTGCTATAAAAAATAAATCCAAATCCAAATTATATATTATAACCTCAGACTGAAGTAAATACAGACAGAATCATGCTTCGTCCATATGTTGAAGGAATCCTGACAATTATTTAGGTACGAACGCGCTTGCGTTAAAGTCGACTTTGAAGTTATTGTGAATGGCAAATTTCGTGCCGACTTGCGTGCCAAAGTGCCATTTGGCCAGCGAATTGATTACGAATGTAGCCTTAGAAGAAATACTAGCTCTGTTTTTTTCGAGGCTCTGATTACTCCGCTTCAGTAGTTAGGTTCATTAGTTAGGTACATATGACGTAGATGACCCTTCAAACATTCCCGCAACCGACGCCTATGTTTCAATAACTTCTGGGTTGTCCAGCTCATCTTCTGCAGTTATCCAAGGGAAGTATCTTCATCACTATCTACTATCTTCATCACTATCATTGTCTTCACTCTCACTAGGAACAGTGTCCATTAACTCAAGAGCTTCCTCATTTGTCAACCTGTCCAAGTCATAAAACTCACGACGGTTAGCCATATCTGAGGAAAAATAAAATAATTTATGATACAACGATATATTTCAAGTATTCCATATAAGATCAAATTTTTATTACGTAACAAGAGTTGTAAGTAACCCATTACGCACGAAGTGAAAAAGTTTACGCACGAAGCCGCGTAGAGGCGAGTGCGTAAATTTCACGAGTGCGTAATGGGATTACAACTCGTGTAACGTACTATACTTTTTCTACGCCCATCTATTTTCTTCTTTGAAATAAAGGAAATCGCAATTGCACGATACATCAGAAAATGAAGATTGATAATTGGTAATCGCTTCCGATATTCGTTTATATTTTTATGAGAGTGATTCACATAGCCACCCGCCACTGCAGAAGATACTATATTTTGTTACAAAAATTGACAGCATAAATGACATGACGTTTATTTCCATATCATGCTAAAAATCGCGACTTATTTTTTGAGAAATTGTATAATGTGTTGCCGATATTTAGGGGCATTACTCTTTTAATCTAAAATGTATTTCACTAATGCTAAAAGCTTTTATGTTTTCCAATTGACTAAATTTATGTAAATAGACCAAATAAAGTAGTACGTAGATAAAAATTTGATTACAATTTGATTAAACAAAGAAATTTAAGTTTTCTCATCCAAACGCACGTGCGTGTTATGAGATCTCATTACGTGCATGTTATTGTTAAATGTCACTTTCAAGGAATATTGACAGTGAGATTTTTGACGTTTACGGTCATGGGCATAGAAAAACCCATTTACCAGTATTTTTCTATTTTTCCAAAAATGCGAAAAATATGTTTTTTGGCTGTTTCAATTTCCGCGGTATTGACGAACTAATTTATATACGATTCTGTCGCAGTTTTGACGTTTAGACAGTAATGTTATTAACCTGGAATCATTTGTAGGCAACCAAATATACATAAACTGATTACTAGAAGTCTACCTCGAGGGGGTTTTATGCATTTATCATAAAATAATTCGCGTAATTTAAATAAAGAGACTTTGAATGAAGCACGCCGGAGTTTTGCATTAGAGGGTTAAGTCGGGCTCTAGCAGGTTTAGACCTCATGGACTATAATTAAGGAAATTGAAGAGATATTATTTTCGCCAATTATTAACAACTTGGCAATAATAATATGTTACACCAACTGAATGGTCATTTAATTTTTTTTGCAAAGTAGGTCATGACAGCTTGATTTTTCATTGCAACCTTGCTTCACAATAATTTTACCTATAACTTTAATTTTTAGCAAAAATGTCAATATCTCCAGATTGTCAATGGCTAGAACCGTATACCAACTCTTCAGCAGATAAGGAAGCTGCACAAAGACAAATGCAGTTTGAGGTAATAGTAATTTGTTAAATTAGAAAGAAGAGGATTTTGAGTCTTAAATATGAAAATTTTAGTAAATTAAAATAAAAAAATTGTTAATATTTTCAAAAATGTATGAAATTTTATACGTTTTTTTTTATTACAGTGTGGTTTGTATTATCAACCGATCTTTAAAGGTGATTGGCCGGATGTAGTAAAAGAAAGAATCGACAAAAGAAGTAAAGAAGCTAACTTACCTGAATCCAGACTTCCTCACTTTACCGAAGAAGAAATCAAATTCATAAACGGAACTCACGATTATTTGGGAGTTAATCATTATTATACAACATACTGTGAAGATACTGCTGAAGAAGAAGCTAGTGTTATAAGTTATCTCGCAGATCGAAAAGTTAATGCTCGATTTGATGCTGTAAGTATAAAACATACTAAGTAAATAGGCAAATTTGCAGGATATACAAATTTTCATATTTTCTGATAGTACCTATCTTACCTTGTAAATAAATTACCCAATGCTAGGTAAATATGCAGCTCAAAACTGGTCCAAATTTTTTCGAAGCCTTTTATATCAATAAAATCCCATAAAAATATTTACCATAACAAATAATGCAAATATCTTTCGATTTTACTCGTGTTTTGATTCACTAATTTGAATTAAAAAAAGTATTTTCAAAAAATTAAAAATTTCTTAAGAAATAATCCTTTTTATAGCAGATTGAATTGAAAAGTGAAAATAATTTTTAATTTATGACAAAAGGCGTGAGGTGCGTTTTAAAGATTCCCTTACATAATAATATACAGATACATTCAAACACAAACGGAACATAGGGATTTTAAGCATTGTATCAGAACTGCTTTTGAACTAGTCGACCAGCATCCAGCTTCAACAGATTAAAAACACGATTATTACAATCGTTTATTTGGACACCTTCAACATATCGTACAATTCCCACCACCCCGTATTCTCAACTGTGGGCGGTTCTTAATTAGCGTCAGACAGTCAGTAAATAGCAGTCGGTAGATGAGAGCGTTGCTTTGTTTCAATTTAAAGAATCCTATTTTGTTTTATTTACGAATTTATTTTTATTTTGAAAGCCGTTATTGCCAAAAGAAATCAAAACATATTATCTTAACTCGAAACATTAATTGTTAAAGAGAATTTAATAATTAATTTTCGATTTTAACAACATAAAACGTAAGCATTTTGTTTCAATATGTAGCGACGTTTACTACCCCCATCAAATAATTATTCAATACTAAATCGCAGTTCGCACACCTCGCACATAACTAACAAATTTTGGAAGGAGAAGGGGCGGGATTTCTTACATTGGTTCTGAATCCAGCTGTCCAGATCAATACTTGATATTTATTGAAGTGAACTTATAGAAATGTTTTGTTGGTGGACTATAATAGTTAGAGATATAGCCTCGCGGACATTATTTACTGTACTTCGCAGCGCACGCCAAATGATGTTTTTGTATGCTAACTTTTAATATCTTGGGTTACACTTTTGTAATTTTTCTAAGAATCTTCATTTTTTTTAAATAATATATAGCCTGTGCTACCCGCTGATAATGCAGCTTCCTATAGGCGAAAGAATTTTCAAAATCGGTTGAGTAATTAGGAATCACGAATGTAATATAAAATTTTCAAAACGTACGTTTTCAAGATGTGGTCAAATTTTGACGTTTAAGATGCCATTAGAAAGATCTCTAGATGAGTAATATTTTACAAATTGCATATACTGTGATGAAATTGTTTTTTATTCATTTCAGGCAATTCCAAGAGGTGTTTACAATGTTTTAGAATGGTTCAAACAAGAATATGGTAATAACGACGTTATAATGACGGAAATTGGATTAGGAATAGCTGAAGATGATGATGGCTTAAGCGATACTTTAAGAGCCGATTATTACGCTGTAAGTTTAAGGATTATAATTTATGTTTTAATACTCAAAAGTAGAAATATTAGACCGTCAAAAAAATCCGCCACCAACAAATTGACACATTTTCAAAAGTGGTTATCTCTTGAACCACTTTAATTTTGTACCTGTAGAAATTCTGTGCTTGAAATTTCGACGTAGAGTTAAATTTGAAAATATACGTTAATATGATATTTACCCTAAATTTTAAACAGCCTATAGGATGCAGTAACTACAATAGAAGGTGTCAAAATGTAGCAGCACCGTGCTTTATGAACATTTTAGTTTTTTGTTCACGTTATTAACTAACTTATAAAATAAGCTACACGCTTTTAAGGGAAATCCTTTAAACGCAGTTGTCGCATACAAACATTCTCGGTTTGGCCAGCCTGCAGCCCTGAGCTCAATCCTATTGAGCATCTGCAGATACGTTTTCGTTGCCGGCCGCTTTGACCTACAATTCAACAGAAAAAGTCAATATAATCAAATAAGTGTTTCAAGAGATAACCATTTTTGAAATTGTGTAAAATTTTTTTTGATCGGGTTTTTTTTAATGACCAGCGTCCAAGAAAATCCATAAAAATAATCCAAAATTATACCCAGATGAAAAGCGTATTCAGCAAAATTCATATTTTGAATAAATTTTTGCATTATACTTACCTCGAGAAAACTGTAAGCTATATGAATCTTATGGTAAATTTTAGCTTAGGCTTGGAGTTAATATTGATACAAATTTGATCCAAAATATTCCTCGCATCCGCTTTAGAGAAAAAAGCCATAATATATTTGGCCGGTTAGCAAATTTTAGAGGAGCTTCTAAGCAGGCAATATTTTTACTGCAATATTAGGCAATATTGTCAGCAATAACAGCCAAACCAAAGAATACACCAGCTAACAAGAAGAGAAGCCCGACGCATTTCATTTATGTCCTTGGGAGACCGTCGTTGACAGATAACTAGGGCTTCTCACGAGACGAGAGTATCAAAAATCTCGTTTCGATCTCGTCAATTCCGAAGAAATTGAGTCTCGTTCTCGTGTCGTTACCGATTGTCTCGTCTCGTTCAAGTCTCGGTCTCGTCTCGCTTAATTCTAAATATTGAAAATAAATCCATACATAATTTTTTTAAACTATATTTATAACATTCACATAAATACGGAATTTTAAGAATATCAATAAAGTATTAGAAAATGTTTACATGGAAATAAAGTACAAAAAAAGCCTAAATACGGAATTCAACGAATATTAACAAAATTATTGAACAAGTTTACCTGGAAATTCATTCACAACAATCACTCTCGACCTATCTTCTAGGTAAATAATGTTAATAAGTGAGAATGGTTGATATCTATTTGTTCGTTAAAACGATTACTAAAACTTTTTTTTAATTTAACTCAAGAGCTTCTAAAAGATTTCATTTAAAGGCTCATCATATTAATGAAACCTTAACCATTCTGCTGAATTTTACGACCCTATTGTATTTGAGGCGATACAGGACGTGTTGATTCAATTTTGGTAAAACAGACCTGTTTTATCATTTTATTCCACATAGAAAAAAAGAAAGACTCACCACCTTAAATTTACAATAAAATATTTTACAAATGGTCACCAGATTTTATATATTGTAAAATGTATTGTTTTCTATGTAGACCTTTTCTAATTTTTCTAATGAAAACTTCATAAAAAAATTTAACGAGACTCTCTAGGGTTGCGGTGTAGTTATGTGGTCTCGGTATCGCCCATAATATTTTCAAAAATGTCTCGTCTCGCTTTTTGAGACGAGAACGAGACGAGACGAGAGATTTTTTAAACCTGGCAATGTATAGAAAAAATTTTTTACCAATTTTTGTTTTTGCCCTATAAGAACAGGTACTTCATTAAAAATCTCAAAAAATTCCCATTTATGAACAATGTGCAATGTACATATTTTATATGAACAAATCTTTATTTAACAATTTAAAAAAATATATAAGGCAATTGTAATATTTAATCTATTTCGGTAAACCAAAGAAAACAATTATTTTTAAAAATATTCCTCGAAGAAGACAAGACATTTCAAAAAAAGACAAAAAGGGTAATATAACAAGACCTTGATAAATATATATAGTTCATATAATAGCCTTCTTGGTGTGCGTCATCGTTTGTGACGTATATCCGGGTTTTGGGCATGTCGATATTTTATTTGTTATTCTGACATATAGCTAACCTTTAATTTGATCAATAAAATCACCAGGATCGTATTCAGCCTAATTCGAAAAGGCTTTGAAATTAATAATACTTGGGATATCAAAACTCTGCAAAATAAAACAAATTCTATATTCAATTTACATATTAAAATAATTTAATACTAGTAAATATAGTCCTGTATTTGTATAAATAAAATGCTAGCAATAAGATCCATATTCACTTTTCATAAATAATAATTGACCGTAAACAACAAAGTACAGACCTGACGAGAACTGTCAGTTGGACATTAGAAAAAGACGTAAGACATATTGCCGCTACGAAAGGAGCGTCTGCATTGTATTTTGAACGATGTAATTTCGCCCGATTGATAGATCGCGTTTGCGCGTAATCTAAACATCAACCAATCAAATTTTTGTAAGTCAAAGATTAGGGTTAACGTTTGTAATACATTTAAACTGTTCATTATTGTGGTATTTTGATTAATCACTAACCTGCCTTTTTTCAATTTCTTCCAACGTAATGTGTTAGAAGGACATTAACAATCAATGACGCACACCAAAAAGGCTATTATATGAACTTTAGTCGACTATTTTGTTGCATCTAAATTTCGACTGTAGGTATTTTATAATAATTTAACGAGACATTATTTCGGCTTTCATCTCTGATTATTAATGCCAAAATAATGTCGAGTCAAATTCATAAGTACAAGAGAAATTTAGCAGCAACAAAAATAGTGGACAATTGATCAAGGTCGTGTTATATTTATGAAGATTATTTCTTGAATTCAAGCCTTTATATCAGTCATATTCACAAAATGAAACAATTTGGAATAATTTATCCAAAATATCAACAACAATCAACAACATCCATACAAAAACAGCACCAGCTTTATAATTTATCAAAATACCCTGGTGATGTTGTTCATCCATCTGCAAGTAAGGTTGAATTGAAGAAGTACTAGCGGGGCCAGTAATTTGAATGAGTTGCTGCTCGAATACTCCAGATTTTGCCAGTTGAGAAACTGCAGTTGATCTGCAAGAATGTTGGTACCTAAACCAATAGACTTTGCTCCCAATTTGGTCCATTTTGAAGGTTCGTTTTTCCCAACAGGCGAATTATTGTACCAGAATGAGTTTCCTTTTTGCCAGAATGGATTTGGAGTTAGAAATAATATGAATCCTGGTCCTCTTTTTCCAATCAATTCTCTGAACAATCTAACTGGACAGCGCTGTGGGTTTCGTTCATTTTTAGTAAGCCACTTGCTGTCTGCGCATTTATGGTTTCCTCCTTGTCAGGTTTTTGTAAAAATTGGGTTTTATCTATTCTACTTGATTCATTACCATCATTCTGAATTTCAAATTTGAAATGTTCAATCAAAGCCGAACAACCTTCGCCTCCACGCCACGCTAATTCTACTAAAGCCAAATAGTAAAAATTTTTAGAAGTCCATCTGGAGTTTTTTCATCGCATTTGTCAAGAATAGCAAACATATTTTCTATACTTAAGACCGTTGAACTCCGTTTCCGTTTTTCCTGATGTTTCTGCAATTTCCGTCTCTTGGCATTGCATGCGTCTCGAGAACTTTTGAATTCGCACGCTTGAAATGGATCTATTTTTATGTTATACTTCTTGAAATACATCTCTTGAAGAGTTTTAGCTGTAGAATTCCACATACACTTCACAGTATATTCTTTATAATCTTGCCCATTTTATTTTTTCATATTCCATGCCCAACCTTTCAAAATATCTTTCAGTTTTGTGAATGGTGTCGACTCATTCAAATCATATTGACGATGCTCGCAAAATTTGGTGAACTGTTTCCATACGCTATTTTTACTCTTGACTGTATTGTAGTCACGATTACCCTATTTATTTCTTCGTTTTTGGTTTCTCCAAACCGATTCATTTTTAAACAATTCAACAGCTTCAACACGATTGATTCAATTTGACGTTTAAGATGTAGGTACTTATTTAGAGTACTGTCAAATGTACAGGCTCCTTGGTATAATTATCATGCAAATAGTCGCTAATAGAGCGTGTTGATTGGTCTTGTCAAACAGGAAACAAAAGTATGATTGGTTGATGACTGATATTTAATAGATGAAAGAAAGAATCAATAATATTTTAGAATTTTTTCATTAAATAGTGGAATTAATTAGAAATAGATAGTTTAATTTAAAAAAAGTACATATTTATATATTTAATATTAATTACATATTTTTTCAATTATTCAGGACTTTATATGCAATATTGTTGACGCTATAAATGATGGTGTGAGCGTCAAAGGAGTCATGTTATGGAGTTTACTGGACAATATTGAATGGGGCTTTGGTTCTAAGTTAGTATACAACTTAATTATGTAATTGTGCTCGAATATTTTCTTGTCTAATTCACGCCACTAGATAATAACATGCCTTCAAGAACTAATCTTTCACGAAAATATATACTTAAACATGTTTTAACGTTAAATATTTTTTCAGAGTTCGCTTTGGATTGTACAACATAAATTTCAACGATCCAGATTTAATAAGAACCCCCAAAAAGTCCTCAGAATTTATAAGTGACCTGCTGCATAAAAGAAAACTGAAATGTGGAAAATCTAGAAGAGACTGGTTGGATGTACCGTTGGGTGTATCTGTTACGCAGGTCGAAAACAATCTTTAATTATTACGTTTAGCATTTGAAATGAAAATAATATCTGAAAATTAGTAAACTTTGTGTCTATTCATATTTTGTATTATTTCTCAACGTATAAGCAAATTTATTTTAAAAAAAGCTACGGATATAAGTAAATAAGAGTTTTTTTATTTATATTCGATTTTCTATCAATCGGTGTGTGATTAGAGAGCAGTTAAACCTTCAATTTGATATTGATATATTAGTGGCATCTACAATTATACAGATTGCGAAAATCCCTTTCTTACAATGCGACCTATACAAGTACGACAAGGAAAATATGAGCAAAACTACGTGAAAGAGAGAGAAGACTTGTTAGCCCAGCGATCAGTCCCCTCTACCAAAACAGTTGGGCGTGTATTCAGTCCCCTCTACCAAAAACAGTTTTGCGTGTGTTCATCGCCCCACTAGTTCAACCGCTGTTGCCAGAAGCTCAGATTAATTTGTAAAAATGATATTTTTGTCACGTTATCGTTAACTTTTTTTCGAGCTCATACACTATTAGGTAAAATTAAACACCTTCATCCGGCAACAGTGTCCTTTACATAGAGAACTCACATTTGATCGTATGTGATCTTTTCGCTACAGACCTTGGTTGTTAGCGCACGCCGTTGTATTTGAAAATAAAACATTTTACAACGCCCACATTAAAATCCGAAACCTGCGAAAAAGTGCAAATTATAAAATGGTATTTTGGAGCTCATTCGACTGATGCAATAGTTAATTTGTTTATTGTGGCATTTGAAAATCTCCAAATTCCTTCACGAACAACAATTTTGAACATATTTAATAATTTCGAGAAATATGGATGTATTTCATACTGTAGAAAATGTCAAGAGTCGGAAGATCCAATCGAACGTCCGATAAACGACGATTGGCAAACTAGAGAATTGAATGTTTGTTTAGCGGTTGAAACAGGACAACCATGTTCTTCAAGACAAATTGCTGAAGAGGTCAACATGGATAAGACAACTGTACAGAATATTTTAAAACGGAACGGATACCATTGTTACAAGGTTCAGACAACGCAGGAAATTTTTCCCGAGGACAATATCAGACGAATGGATTTCTGTGAAGAAATGATGGAACGTCAAAATGCTGACGAGAACTTTAAAAAAAATATTTTATTTACGGATGAGTCAACCTTTTCATTACATCAAAAACACAATCAATCCGTCACAAGACATTGGTCTCGGGAAAATAAACATCTAAGCATTCCAATCCGAACACAGTATCCGCAGAAGCTAAATGTTTTGACGGGTATTTTAAGTGACCACATTATAGGTCCTTTTTTTATTGAGGGGAACTTAAATTCCGCCAAATATTTAGAGTTATTACAAAATTATGTAATTCCTGCAGTTCTCCTTATACCCGATGTTGATCGCAACAGAATTTGGTTTCAACAAGATGGTTGTCCAGTCCATAATTCAAGGATAGTAATGGAATTTTCAAGGTTTACATTCCCCGACAGAATTATTAGTACTAATGGTACAATTAGATCACCTGAATTAGCTCCAAATGATTTTTTTCTTTGGGGATTTTTGGAAAGTAGCATTTATCAACATGAATTTGAAAGAGTTAATAATTTAAATGAATTGAATGTGCAAATACAGCACGTTTGTGCCAGCATTACGCCAAATAATCTTAGAGATATGAGATCAAATCTTTATGACAGATTTGGTTATTGCCTGGCACAGCAAGGTGGTTTATTCGAGCACTTAATTCATTAAAATTATGTTTACCTTTAGAACGGATTTTTAGTTTAATTTTTTCAAGAAGTTCATATTTTATGTTTAGCATAAGTACCTACTTATTTTATTTTTTCAATTCAATTTATTAATGGAATCGATATTTAGTTTTTTATACCCAATTACTTTATTATTTTTATCTCAAAAATAAATGTTTTATTTTCAAGTTACAATGGCTAAAATAATATTCTATTGTAGTTAGAAATTAATTGTCAGCTTGGTCAGAAACGATCAAGTTGACAAAAATGAATTTCAAGATGTACAGGCTACGTAATAACGAGTGTATTTTTTTATATCTTTAACAACCTCACTCCTTCCATGTTGGGAAACTACTGAACACAGTGAACCTACTCACAGAGTGGGGAGTCAGTCTCTGCTGCAGCGTTGCCAGTTTAGAATGTTCGGTACTTTCTAAGTAATAAATAACGTTATTTTGCTTTTAACAATAATTTAAACGGTATATTTAGTGGGAGAAAATCGAGATTGGTAATATTGACTTTTGAAAAATAAGTGAGATCAACACAAATAAGAATAAAATAATGGAGTTCAAGAAAAAATTTGGACAAATTACAATCTGCAATAAATAAAATTCGTACACAGCTTTCGATTTAACAATTATTGGTATTTAACATTGTTGCCGCTTGAAATGCCGTTGAAAATTTTGAAACAACGATAGACAAAAATTAGGAAAAATTTTAACAGATAAGTACATTTGGCAACACAACAGTTAAAATAAATAGGAGGGGACTGAATACACGCCCAACTGTTTTGGTAGAGGGGACTGATCGCTGGGCTAACAAGTCTTCTCTCTCTTTCACGTAGTTTTGCTCATATTTTCCTTGTCGTACTTGTATAAGTCGCAGCGTAAGAAAGGGATTTTCGCAATCTGTATATGCAAAACTAACTGGAAAATTAATATCGTAAATAAAGGTTACTACTATTTTGAACGATGCTCTTAAAACTGGGACATGCCACCAGATGGTATGATGAAAAATTATAGTGTTTCAAAGAAATTCGATACGAAATTAAGCAACAAGAAGGAATGGGATCCAGACTTGGGAAGAATGTCATTCAATGGTACACAGACGGCTCAAAAGCAATAGAAGGAGCTGGGAAAGGAGTGTACGGGCCAGGAACCAAACACTCAGAAGCTTGGGAAAAACCTTAAGGATCTTTCAAGCGGAAATTCACGCCATAAGAAAGTGTGCCCAGTTCAATATTGATAAAGGATATAAAAGGCAAAGGATTAGTGTCATGTCGGTATTACGCAGCTATTAAAGCACTGATTTTTTGTGTAATCAGTTCCAAATGGTATGGGAATGCCTAGGCAAACTCAATGAACTAGGCGAGAACAGCATCGTCATCTTACTGTGGATTTCAGTACACACTGGTATAGAAGGCAATGAAAAAGCAGATGAACTAGTAAGGAGGGGGGGCTGAAACTCCCTTTTGGGGATAAGAGCCCCAGAAACCAGATAACGTCAGGTGACGTCGAATAAACGTAACTTTTTGGTAAAATTTCATGACGATATGTTATTAGTGTTCCACAGAACCGTAAAGTTGTAACCTTTACCCCAAGGGGTCAATTGTTACTAGTGATTTTAAACGAAACCGCAGGGGAACAAAATTGTCAATAACTACAAGTTATTACTAAAACACACAGTATACCGAATTGAACTATCAGCATAATATTGTATCCCATGTATTTAAAGGCACGAAAAATATGCATTTACCTATTTTTTTTTTCAATCCGTGAATAGGCGCCACCGAGTTTTTAGAAGCTATTATGCTGAAGGCGATCGTAAAAGAAATGTTATACAAGTAGCCAAAACGCGGAAAAAAATATATATAGATACAAATAACGTATAAATAAATAGTCCAACTAGTAGAGGCCAATCTTTTATTGCTAAATAAGATAATCGGCAATACGACGCTCCTGTTACAAGTAAATACAAGAAATATATCAAAAATAAATCAACATTGAATCACAATTAAATCAAAATCAGTCGAAATATGTCCCAAATATTTGTTATCCAAAAGAAAATATCGTAGGTATAAGACAAAAGAATAATCGTTTAGTAGGTGATAGAGGTGTAGTCAAGTATGATCATACCAGCTTTACATGTACCATAAACCTACCTATAAATGCCAAAAGCCGAATAATAAACTACGTCATAATACTACCGCAATTATAAAGGCTTGAATTTAAAATTGCAATCCAAATCAAAACAATTTTACAACCGTCCAAATTGAAATTATTTGGTATAACTAATAATCACTTAAACTCGTGTTTGAAACTGAGAATCTTAAAACGATAATAAAACGTAAAATCAAGTTCTTGTTTTTTGTACTTAGCTTTCACGAATTTGGAGGTCCAGCCACCATCCACAAGGTCACTCTCGGGAGTAGAAAACTGGTAAATTTCCAGGCATCGTCTCGGCTGGGAAGATTCTCTGATGTCGTAAAACAGGTCGAACCAGGTGTGAAATCTGGGACGAAATCCAATCCAGACAACCAAAAGGGTCCCAAATTAAAACCCCAACAGTAGAAGGAAGAGTAAAGCGTAGAAATAAGGACACAACAGAAAAACCCTACAATAAGGAGAGAGAAAAAAAAAATCAATCTCACCATCTAGAGAGTTTGAGTTTTGTAAAAAAACTAAAAATATCTTACCTCAATTTATCAATGAGGGTTCGCAAAATTCCCATGTCCAGCCCGGTGAAACCATAAATGGACAACCTCCACCAATAGGCTCACAAAATGGTGGATTCTGGCAGGTTTTGAAAGGAGGTTGATTCGATCTTAATGAATCGTGGATCCGGTGTAAAATAATCCCTCAACGGCGGAAAAAACGACTTCCAAACAAACTACCCAAAATAGTCGGATTTCCAAGCAACTTATGCGAATTTATATCCCCTAATTAGGGTAACTAATCGAAAATTTAACTAATAAAATAACTCGCACTAAGCACCGAACCTTTCGTTCTCCAAAACTGTATCACCTTCTTCCCGTTGCCATAGAAAAGATGGCTTCAAAACAGTCATACCGCCATATCCAATAATATAAAATTCGAAATATCCAAAAATCCGTTAATAAAAACAATTAAAATCTAGCTATTGAATTATTCCAGTTGGTAACCTGTAGTTGTCGAGCACAATGGGGAAACAAAAGAAGTACGTCCAAATTTCCTAAATTCTCCTACCTTATTGATACTACAGCATTATACATATATACTGTGAACAAGAAACAGCGTTCTCGTAGCGAAACAATTTCATTAGATTCGTAGATTAATACCAGTTACTCAGAGAAGACCCGAGTTCTTCCGATAACCGACGCATTTTTAGATTTATTAGTTATACAGAGTGTCCAAAATATTAAAATTAAGTCAACTGGTGAATGCATATTACGAAAAGATTTTATTTGAAAGTCAGACCATAACACTACCCCCTCCCCAAAGGATTTACACTGTAAATTCACTCGTAATCAGCTTCGTGATAAGGTTTCAGGTCTTGCGTGTGCCAACGACCTTTTGATTTACCCTGTAAGTCTTCAAGTTCATATACGCAATAACCCCATTTTTTGAAAATTCTAAAAGGACCTTCAAACTTCCCACCTAGTTTCGCTGTATAATAATTACCAGCATCAGACAATGTAAACTTTTTCTTCCAAACTAAATCGCCAATTGCAAATTCCACGTTACGACGACTTAGATCGTATTGCTTTTTAGCCTGGTCGTGAGCTTTTTCCATTTTCTTCACAACACCTTCTCGCAGCTTTGCCAAGGTTGTTAGTTTTTGACCGAGATCTACAGGAAGACTATTCGAGTCCTGGAATTTAGAGCAATGTTCGGAACCATGGAACCATCTCAGTACCAAAATTTATAAAGTATGGGGTCAGGCCAGTTACAGCATGTTTAGCTGTGTTAACTGCACAAGCGAATGCAGAAAGATCAACATCCCAATCTCTCTGATTTTCAGACACAAAAGATGATAATATTGTTTTCATAACTCTATTCACTCGTTCCGTTAAATTGGATGAGGGATGATAATTTGGATTACATAATATTCTTAGACCAAATTTTGATTTAAGGCCCATAAAGTCAATGCTTTTAAATTGGGGCCCATTGTCACATCTGATTAACTCAGGTACTCCATAAGAAAAGAAACAGACCATAACAATGTATATCACGTTTTTTCGACGAGTTTTTAATTACGTGTTTAAAGTGACATATTAAGAGATGTCGAATAAAGTCAATAATTATCGTTTTGTACAGATAAGTTTATTTAAAGAAATTCTGTACATCTCATTCCAAAGACAATAAAATTATACAAACGTGGATATACTGGATGTCAGGCTGGAAATGTTCATGTTTTATAATACTACTGTGAAGCTGAACAATTACAACCAATCGAAGTTTAGAAATAGAATGCATGCGCACTCTAAGTTTAAGCGAGGGATTTTCAACCTTAAGCCCGGTTCTGACGGTGCAATTCATCAAGGCGATTTAGTTGTAACAACTTCCCGCTGCAGCACGTCTTCTTTCAAAGTTACATGAGTTGCTATTGTAGCAATTTAATAGGGAAATACCACACTGCTACTGAAAATACTAGAAATAGTCACGATACCTGTGTATCCCAATCCTGACTAAATCTTATTGTTTTTAATTTTAGGTCTTCACCAAAAATATAATTTGTTTTTAGGAAAGCAAAGAAAAATAACATGCTAATAATACTAGTTTACAAAATTGAACTTTTTTTTATACCCCAAAATAAATGTATATAAACATGTTAATCTAGCTTCCTTAAACCTAAAAGTGCTACCAGAAATATTTTTTTGTACAACTGCCATTAAAAGTGACAGTTTTAATGCCTGCCAAACGTGTTAAAAGAAGACGTTTACAAAGTAGCGTGTTAAAAGTAAAATACTTTTGACACTAGTGTTAAAAGGGACATAATCATTACCAGGAAATGAGAATTATTGTTAAAACGTCAAAAAAATAATTAACTGACAATAGACGTTGTAACGGTAAATGGCTGTAACCTTAAAGGGCACCAGCTCGAAGGGCTCCGGCTAGAGACTCCTCTCAAGGGTGATTCGACCCCAAGTTTATGTCACACAAGGATAACAGAAGGGTTGTAAAAATTGGGGGCGCCACTACCTTTTTGACGATAAAAAGTACTAAAAAACTAAGGCGGAAAAGGTAGAAACGCCTTGTAAAATTTAAATAAAAGTTAATAATAAAAGTGACCCCGGGCGATATCTCCCTCAACTTTTATAGTTGAGGATTTAGAAAAAAAATAAAAATAGTATTAACACAAATTTATAATTTATTCTGCCACAGGAAATGAACACTGGAATTTGTACTTTTATAGGTACTTAGCTTAGATAAAGTGGTTTCCTGAAGAAGACAGTCAGGTCTTGATCTGAACTGATGTGTCCTGGTCTAGGGCGGTATTTCGCTGTATCCTTGGCTAGGGCTTATATCATAGCCTGGGTCTTGGGGTTATATCCTTGGGTTATATCCTTGGGGTTATATCATTGGGGTTATATCCTTGGGTTATATCCTTGGGTTATATCCTTGGGTTAAATCATTGGGTTATATCCTTGGGGTTATATCCTTGGGGCTGTGCTTACCTAGAAGTACAGGTGGATCAGGGATTTATAGGAACTTTAATGTAATGGCACATTATGTTGGTCAGCTTTTCAGGTTAAAGAAAAGGAAGGCAGTTATTTGAAAGTCAAAAAAATTGATTTAATTTACTGAAAGCTTTCCAACATTATATGTCCCATGTTAAAACAGTAAAAATAGCAATTATCGGCTAAATAAAAAAATATACTAATGATCCGAAAGAAACTTATGATAGCAAAAAGTTATTTATTTAGTTATATGAAAAAATATCGTGCTTAGGAAATATCTGAAACCGGCACTGGCGTTACGAAAGAATATTTTATAGGTTAACGGTAATTTATAAAAGTGTTATTTTATAATTAAGAGTTATTTCGCAACTGAAAAAGCTTGAAAATGTTTGTATAAAAGTAAAACAGTGAAATATAAAAGAATATTTGGTTTAAAACTACCATATTAGTATAAAAGAATAGTTTATGACCACGTGTTGAATTTAATTTCGTCTATCTCTGTAAAAAAATAGAGAATGCATACGAAAATTATATCAGACAGTACTTTAGAAGAAGCTTATTAATTATAAATTATGATTTTGAACTTACCACAGCAAAATTAATAAGATACTTAAAGATATGAAAGATAACGAAAGATGGTCTTTCCCCTTAGGCAGTCGATAACGAAAAGGGGTGTCTCTAGTGGCATTGAAAAAAATGGAAGCGTCCGTTGGAAGACGTCAATTGTCTTATGCTCAGTTTGAAAGCCTTTTATCTGTTAATAAAAAATCTGCTTGGAAGTCATTGAATATGGTTGTGGAAAATTTTTTGGAAATAAAAAAAAGTGAAAATTACAAAGAAATTATTACCGATTTATTGGAAAATTTTCAAAAGATGGGAGTAGACATGTCATTAAAGATTCATTTTCTGCACTCGCATCTGAGTTTTTCCCCTGAAAACTTAGGAAGTATGAGTGACGAACAAGGGGAACGTTTTCCCCGAGATTTAAAGGTTTTTGAAGGATTTTAAGTTGAAAACTGTTACTGATTACTGTTGGTACATTATAAGAGAAACTGATTCAAATAACTATAAAAAGATGAGAAAAATTAGCCATTTTTAATTTTTTTTAGTATTAAAACCAAAATTATGTATTTCAGTTGAGTTAATAAATATTTCTTAAACCAGATGTAACAGAATTTTTTTATTATTTTTTCGGGGGTACCACGAGTGCTTAAAAATTACCGATAATTTCCATGAACTCGTGGAATTATTAACAACAAGCTTGAATGGAAATTATCGGAAGTAAATACACAAGTGCATCAAAATTACCGATAATTTTTCATGAAAGCATGTTGTCTGAAAACTGCACGAGTTTATTTTCATGTTTTGGCGAATTTTAACAAAATATGAAAATAACCGAATGCAGTTTTTACTGACAACATGCTTGAATGAAAAATTATCAGGTTTATTTTGATGCACGAGTGTAATTCGGTAGAATATTTCTCGAGTAGAAGAAATAAAAGTACGTTAGTTCATGTAAGACGCAGTCGCGGTTAAATGGTAACATATAATTCCGATCAGAACATCGATAGGTACGAACTGCCGTAACGCCGGGCTTAGCGTATGGGCTTCTAACCGAGGGTTCGCGGGTTCGATCCCCGGTGGTTCCGCTTTTTCAATTTTCGGTCACTTTTTCTTGAATAGAACTTAAAGAATCTTGTCCAAATCGCGACATTTCAACGAATTTTAATATTTGGCATATGTCAAAATGATAAATGCGCAATTTTAACACTCGTTACTGTACTTACGGACCTGCAGTGAAATTTTCGATATCTAGCGGGAAATTTTCGGATTCTACCGGACAATTTTCGCCGAAAAATTCACGCTTCATATGGGATTTTTGATACATGAGGGAAATATTACGGTTAATTTTTAAGCACAAGCGGTATTTAGGGAGAATATTACTCGAATAAAAATACAAATTACTGTATTACGTTAAGTGAAGCGAAGATAAGTGGGCGCCACCCTGAATACTACTAGTTACGGTTTCACATCAACTTTATCAATCGATAAACCCTGGAATCTTGGAAGGTGATAAATACGAACAACGTTATTAAATTTACAATAGTATAATTTAAACAAAGGTGTAAAGATGTATAAAAGATATAAAAATGATATCCGTATGGATGAATATATGATGAACAATGAACAATGAACAATGAACAATGAACAATGAACAATGAACAATGAACAATGAACAATGAACAATGAACAATGAACAATGAACAATGAACAATGAACAATGAACAATGAACAATGAACAATGAACAATGAACAATGAACAATGAACAATGAACAATGAACAATGAACAATGAACAATGAACAATGAACAATGAACAATGAACAATGAACAATGAACAATGAACAATGAACAATGAACAATGAACAATGAACAATGAACAATGAACAATGAACAATGAACAATGAACAATGAACAATGAACAATGAACAATGAACAATGAACAATGAACAATGAACAATGAACAATGAACAATGAACAATGAACAATGAACAATGAACAATGAACAATGAACAATGAACAATGAACAATGAACAATGAACAATGAACAATGAACAATGAACAATGAACAATGAACAATGAACAATGAACAATGAACAATGAACAATGAACAATGAACAATGAACAATGAACAATGAACAATGAACAATGAACAATGAACAATGAACAATGAACAATGAACAATGAACAATGAACAATGAACAATGAACAATGAACAATGAACAATGAACAATGAACAATGAACAATGAACAATGAACAATGAACAATGAACAATGAACAATGAACAATGAACAATGAACAATGAACAATGAACAATGAACAATGAACAATGAACAATGAACAATGAACAATGAACAATGAACAATGAACAATGAACAATGAACAATGAACAATGAACAATGAACAATGAACAATGAACAATGAACAATGAACAATGAACAATGAACAATGAACAATGAACAATGAACAATGAACAATGAACAATGAACAATGAACAATGAACAATGAACAATGAACAATCAACAATCAACAATCAACAATCAACAATCAACAATCAACAATCAACAATCAACAATCAACAATCAACAATCAACAATCAACAATCAACAATGAACAATGAACAATGAACAATGAACAATGAAGAGGTACTTTCCTTTTTTTTCCTTCTATCTCCTTGGGATCTTCCTGGTTGAAATTTCTTACAGGTTCAGTTCCCTTGGGTTAATTCCCAGATAATAAGGTTTATATCTTCAGTTCTCTTGGGTTAATTCCCAGATAATGAAATTTATCTCTTTATATAAATAGTTCCAGACAAAGAATTAAGGGGAACGCAAAAGGGAAAAAAGTGCTGGAGAGAACAATTGCATCAGAACAAAATTAAACTGACTTGAGTAAAATGCAGGATATCTGAGGATTTAGTTTAACTATAACTTAAGCAATTTACATACAATTTAAAGAAAATTTATTTAAAAACGTGGTTCATATATCCTGTATTTAAATAAAAAAAACATCAAAGAAAGCAAATAAAAAAACATAATAAAATCAAATAATTTATTCTATACCGGTAAAAATACACAAATACCTAATAGGTATATATTCAAAAAGGTTTGAAATATCTTCAAATATATTCAATGAAGCTAGGTATATATAAAAAGAATATGAAAGAACAAAAAAAATGATGTCGATAAATATGCCTGGTACTGGAACGACACATTGCTATTGAAAAGAAATATAAAGGCGGAGAACTACTATGTAGGCGAAAAGCAAAATGATAAAGAATAGTTAACATAATATGCATTTAAGCGAAACAACTTACCATTCACATGAATGCACTTTTTCTAAAGATAAATAGGTGAAACCTCACCAATTAAAACTTGGCTTCAATCACTCATATTCACAGGTAAAGTAGAACGAAACCTCTTTTCTCCCGTACAAATACAACTCACAAAATCATATGAACGATGATAGACTTACGTCTCATCTACATGTCAAGCTCAGACGCTTTGACCAGGAAAGGGATTTAATTTCCAGTAGTGAATTCTTATTTCACATTTAATTAATTAATAAAAGAAGAATCTAGAACGATGCCGAAGTGGGAACTAACAAATAGCAGTGGCTATTTTCACGACAGACGGAACTCGTTCGGCCGTATTAAAACGTTGATTTCGACTCTTTATCGACAGTAAATGTATTCAGCCTCGAAACATTTCTCGGTGTTGGGCATTAGAAAGGACTGGATATTCGCCGCCCATACGATACTTATTAATCGTTCTAAATTAACGTAACACCCACGGAACCGTAGCTGACATTCATGAAGCTTCATGGTACAACTTTCTGATGCATTTCACTAATTATCGCTTGAGAGGAAATAATCGACAGAATTTTTACCTGGCTCCTGGACTAATATTTCTTGTCATAATGGAAATGAAAACGATTATGATTAATAAATATGGTGCAATAAAAATAAATAATATATTTTTTAAGTACAATAAAAATTCATGGATTTTTAGAAATTTATAATTCTGTTTAAATAAAAAAAATTGTTACAAACAAGTTTAAAAGTACCACATGAGTTTTATTTATAATACTTTAATTAAAGATTACATTGAGGGGTCACTACCATGACTTCAAAGAAATGTGATGAAAAAAACGTATCATATACGTACAAATAACGTGATAAAAATGATGTACAAATAACGTGATAAAGATGACGTACAAAGCACGCGATAAAGAAGACGTACAAAAAACGTGATAAAGTTGACGTTTATTCGATGAGACAAATTTGTCGTCATAAAATGACGTGTTTTCATAACGAACATGACGTATTTTCGACGTTTGAAAAACGTGTTTTGGTTTTCTGAGACCCTTTGGCGGCCAATATAATATTGGAAGAAATAGGCAAAGACTCTGTCACCTGAATAGGCACCTGAAAAAGCTCAAAATAGTGGAGGAAGAATATACATTCTATGGTATGGGAGAAGAAACCTCCATCAACATACTTGCGGATTACACAGCAATCAGAATCCTAGGGCACAACACCTAGGAGACTACTGGATAGAAGAGATCGATGAGGGACACTTATCTAAACTAAAGCCTGCAGATATCCTAAAATTCCTCCGTGAAATAGGTCTCTGATACTTTCCTCAGGAACTAAGTATAGAAAGGGGACACAATGGATCTTTTAGGTCCCAGTGAATATCACCCCAATATACATACATGCTCTTGAAACACTAGATGGCGTTTTTGAGTAAGTTAATTGAGGCGCTCAGAACCATAGTGGCCCAAGCCCACCTTTGTTTAAAGGAGAAAATCGAATATAAAAAATTGCTAATTTTTCCATCCACCAAAACTCACCAAATTCCAGGAGATTTTAACCAAAATTTTGCTTTTATTACAGTTAATATAAGCACAATAAAACCTACGGAATATGGGTTAGGCCACTATGGGCCTCTATGGAACAGAAACTGCATTCAATTATAATTAGGCCAGAAAGAATATCTGCTGCTATCTATGATCAACATACCAAAGGTGGCTTGAGCCCCTCTGGTTTTAAAAATATAGTGGTTAAACTCTAAGAGTTATGATGTTTTAAAAACAAAGTTAGTTGAACATTTTAGTCCAAAAAGGTTACAAATTTCAGAAAGATATAAATTTTTGAACGCAATTCAAGAGCCAGGAGAGGACATCAAAGTTTACGTCAAAAAGCTCAAAAGTCTGTCAGTGCACTGTAGGTTTGGTGCATTTTTGCAAGAAGCCTGGAGAGACAAGTTTGTCTGTGGTATCCGGTCACAAGAAAGGTACTATCAATGGATAATTTAACATTTGACATTGCGGTACTTGAAACTTTGTCCATGGAATTGTTTGAGAGTCAAGTAAGATCTATGAATATGGATAGTACGGTCAGTACAATGTCAGAAGATCTTGATAAAATTTCCTTTAATCCTTTAAGAGGCAAAAAAGTGTAAGTGGTAAGAAGAAGGAGAGCAAGATTTTACAAAAAGGGAAGCTCTGTCATCGGTGTGGTGTCAGAAAGCATGACCCAGAAAAGTGTCCAGCCAGTAACTGGGAATTTTTTAAATGTAAAGTGAAAGGTATAGAGAGAAAGCATAGAGATACTACAGATAGAAGCAACAATCAAGCTCGGATTCCGTCAGCATGTAAGAGAGAGATAGAATGTCAGAGGTTAAGGCTGTCTTTCTCTAATGGCACGCATGCTATAGTCGAGAGACAAAGACAGAAATACCTGTGACGTTTGTCTTTTTCTCTCTCACCGAAGTTCAGACGGACATTCCCACTTACACAGTGGCCTATGGTTTGTTGCCTCTATCTGTAGTATCTCTTTGCACACAAGTCGTGTGTGCAGGAGTGCGAAAGTTAACAAAGTTAACCAACTCGATGAATTAGAAGATAAATCTACCAGTGAGGATGATTTAGTTCTAGGGTTCTTAGCAACCATAAATGACTGTCAGAAAGAAAAACCAGCTCAGGCTGCTCAGGTAACATTAAAGGTAGAAAGTAAAAAAATTAAATTTGACATAGACAGTGGAGCTTGTAGAACTGTCATGCATATAAAAGATTTTGAAAAATACCTACCAGATTTGAAGTTGTATGGTGTTCAGTATCAATAAAAGGTTTTAACAGGTTCAGGTGTTGAAATTTTGGGAGAAACTGATGTTTTTGTACAAGTCGAAGACAAAATAATAAACTTACCTTTAGTAGTCTCAGATAGTAGTCATAAATTTGCACCACTGCTTGGGCGAAATTGGCTAAGCGAGATAAACCCAGAATGGAAACATAATTTGTCATTGATAAAAAAAGTTAGTAACTGCATGGATAGTCAGGGAAGTTGCAGTACAGGGTTGTCAGTTTAGATCTTTGCCTAAGTCATGTCAATCTGTCTCTGAGTCTTGTCAGTCGAGTTAGTCTAGTAAGTCAAAATTGTCAAATTTATGTCAGAAATTTTCTACTAAATCAAAAGGTATGTCAGAAGTCAGCTTAAAAATTGAGAAATTGGTGTTATCTTTAAAAAAAGATTTTCAAAATGTTTTTAATGATGTGACACAGTCCTGCATCAAGAATTTTAAAGTTGAACTGAATCTGAAGGAAGGGGCAGAACATGTATTTCATAGAGCTTATGATATGCCTTTTGCATTGAAAAGTAAAGTTGAATCAGAAATAAAAAAAAAGGTGAGCGGTCGTCGGAAAATCAAAATTTTACCAGAAGTAATAATCATGTGCCTTGGCCACAATCACCTCATAATTTTTATAGAATTTTCCATTGATTTTCTAAAGTTGTTTAATCATACATTTTTGCTTATTTATGACCAAAAATCGAAATGGTTGGAAGTCAAATTAATGAATCACAGTACCATTGCCTCAGAAACCATCGCAAAATTGAAGGAAACTTTTTCAATTTTTGGTCTTCCTGTAGAACTAGTTTCGAATGGAGGCCCACCCTCTAATTCAGTTGAATTTGTTTCTTTATGTCAATCAAACGGGATAACTCCAATTAAATCACATTCAGGTCATCCACCTAGTAATGGCTTTGCTGAAAGAGCTGTTCAAATTGTAAAAAAAGATTTGAAAAATGCTCTATTTTCTGTGAAACGGGAAAATATAACAGAGCAACAAATTTTGCTTAGATTGTTAAGTTTTCTATTTGCTTATAGAAATTCCGCTTCTACATCAACAAATATGACACCATCTGAAAGTGTTCTGAAATTAAAACCAAGAACTAGATTTGACTTAATCAAACCTTTGGGGCATAGTAAATATGGGGCTTCAACATGAGAAAAATTGAGGGTTCTCATTACAAGGAATGTGTCGTAAAGACAATCTGGAATAAGAGTGCTAAATTATTGCAAGAAAAATATTATAATGAATATTCACCCATTCAAAGATATCATTTTTCAATCGGCAAGAAATGAACGAGATACAAAACGTAAGCTGCTCCAAGGTTATGCACAGAAACGAAAAATCAGTTCGGTGCTGTTGACCCATGAAGAACATCAAGCGATATGTACACAATGGGATGAAGATACACCCACAGGACTCCAAAAAGAAATTTTTCCATATCGCAGCTGTAGAGCTTGCTTGGAGAGAATGTGAAGCTGCATATTGTTTTTTAGAATATTTTTAAGAAGAATTAGATAATAAGGGGGCGCCTACCGGTAGAATCGAATGTAACACAGTTTTTTCAAAAACTTGCCAAGGTGGTGGTCAGCGATGTGCGAACAGCAAATGGTTGATTAAAAATGTGCAAAATCCAGCAATGTGCCCCGTGAGTCTTTATAAAAAGTTTATTTCCAAACGAGGTAATAATGTAAAATCTAATTGGTTGTTTCTTACTGTGAATGGACACTGGAAGTCCGGTGATCACGGCACTCCTTGGTACAAAAATATGCCTCTAGGGATTAATACAATCAGTAAATGGACCTAAACATCAGCTCAGAATATAGGGCTTGATGTAAAAGGGCAAAAAATAACCAACCACTCAAAACGAGTAACTGCAGTAAATGAACTTTTATGCAGAGGAGTAGGTGAACAGGAAGCCATCAAAATCACAAGACATTTGAGCTCTAATTCGCTGAAACCTTTTCCTCTTCTATCCAGTAATCTCCAAGGTGTTGTGCCCTAGGATTCTGAATTGCTGTGCAGTTCGCAAGTATGTGGATGGAGGTTTCTTCTTCCATGCCACAGAATCTACATTCTTCTTCCTCCACTATTTTGAGCTTTTTCAGGTGCCCATTCAGGCGACAATGTCCCGTAAGGATGCCTGTTAAAACTCTTAGTGCAGTTTTACTTTGACTTATGCATTCATTTGATCTCAGCAGGCTGTAATCACCCAGAAGAATCTTTGATTGCCTAAGTCCTACTAGATCTTTCCAATGGTCAGATCTTCTCTTTTCTTCGGCTTTGCCTATTTCTTCCAATATTACATTGGGGCTGATACCGCAAAAAGGTTCCGGCCCCCAAAAGGGTGTTCCAGTCCCCCTCTTTGCTAGTTCATCTGTTATTTTATTTCCTTTTATCCCTATGTGTCCTGGAATCCACAGGTGACTATATTGTTCTCGCCTAGTTCATTTAGTTTGCCTAGGCATTCTATAAGTGTTTAATATAAAAATAAGCGCAAAGTTACAATATTTTAGATCTCTCCAGTAACTAGCCAACTGTTTACAAATTAACCGTAAGCTTTTCATTTTTTATGTTTTAAACTGTTATTCATGGACAAAAGGTAACGGGTATTATTCACTGAAATGAATACGTACTTTGGTGTATATTATTCCGTAACAGCTCTAATATTAGATCAATTATTTATCATAAATCACATGATTTATATGACCTTATCAGCAGTAAATAACTATTTTTCATAATTTTTGCAGCTTCTCATGAACCTAAACCAAGACGATTCAATAATATTATCAATGATACGGTATTATGCAAGTTAACTAAAAACTAGCAAAACATCATTTAAAATGTTTCTATTTCGTAAATTTATTGGAAAAGTATATAGTAGGAAGATTCTTTAATTCTTTTGTATAGAAAAATAGTAGTTTACCTAACAAGTGCCGAAAGTGATACTATTCCGCACGCAATTGCAGATGGCCAGCAATCGCGTGCGAAAAAGTCACTTTACGCACGTGTTAGGTACACTATTTTTTCTACTAGCGTACGGAAAAAAACCCAAAAGTTAACATAACGAAACATTAATAAAAAAAGTCAGATGTTTATTATTATTTGACATTCATTTGATGAGGCTTATACCAGGGCCATTAAAAAATTATTGAAACATACGTTTCTTTTTATTAAAAATTATATCAGAATTCTAATGAATTTCTTAATTTTTCAGTCATTTTGTAAACTACAACCACACAAATATATATTTTAAATATTCAAATGTCAGTATACTCCCCAAAAACTTAACAAATTTACTTTTCCGCACTAAGTGAATAGTGCGGAAAAGTGACTCTTTCAACACTAAAATGAGTGCGGAAAAGTGGACTTTTCCGCACGCTAGTAGAAAAAAGAATTTAACATAATTGTAACTCTCTTTCAATAGGGTGTTAAAATAAAATAAAAATAAATTCTTGTTTATGCATAACAGATAGTTAATTCTAAAGAAACAAATTACATCGCGCCATATTTAATCAATTTGAATAGTATAGTTTTGTTTTTATTCCCAATAGAAAAATCGTATATTCAAAATTTTTCCAAATCCACCTTTTAGATTATTACGTCACTAGTATAAATTGAAGTTAGGCACACATTTTGACATGGAACATAATTATCCTAAGATAGTGTAATTACCAAAATTGAAGGAGAAAAGAAGAAGTTTAGGATAGATTTACAGTGAGTTGTTTTCATTTAGTTTTGGTTTATGACAACAAAAATAATTTGTTTAAGTTCTTACAAAATGCATTTCTAGCAGTTTTAAACCTACTTTTCCTACTTTCATTTGTTTTGCGGCGCAGTAATGAATTTTTATTCGATGTTCTTCATGTATTAATACAGTATGGTACGAAATACAATCTATCTAAATACCATCATTTTCATTAGGTTTTTGAAATACTTCGCTGACTAAATTTTTTTAGGTGCAAATTTCCAGTTATTAACATTTTTAACAGAGAAGTTGGTATATTTAAGTTTCTTTAGACTGCTTTAGCTGTTTTTATTTGATATAAGTAATATACAGGGTGTCACAACGTTTTGACCGTCCAATATCTCGACAACTTTTTACATGACAAGTATGAAATTTGACAGCTTTAAACAGTTCAAGCTGAGCTAATATCCATTATAAAAAGTCTTCCGTTCTAACTCTCATTTCCGGTTTAATTCAGTTAGTAATCGTAAATTTTTATAGACTTTAGTTATTTGCTGATTTTGTAGGTAGTACATTTTTTTCCATTGTTTTTACGAGATTTGCCTTGTTTTTAGTAATCCTGAGTATGTTCCTTGTGGTATATTCATTATTCTTTTTGGAAAATTATATCACAATCGAGTATTATTACAGTTTCCTGTAAAATTGTCGTATTTAGTAAAGCGTGTCACGAATAGATATCGAAGATCATTTTCGTTACTTGAAGACATGAACTACTTGATATAATGTCGAATTAGGAGGTCGAGGGCCTAGAATTTTTTTCGATTTTGAGATCTGAAGAGGAACATTTGAACACATTTGCACCTAAAAATAAAATACAATTCAGTTAATTACATTAATTAAGTAAAAGGAAGACATGTATTGATTGTGATTTTTGTATCAAATATAGTCCAGGATTAGGCTCTTAGAGCTCTCGGACGGAGAACATATACCTTGTACTGACGAGGCGCAAATACTCCGAAACCGTTCTGCAAGTTATGTTGTCCTTTCTAATTGCGAACCAGAATGGTTGGTTAAATCTTGTAGATCATACCGACCCCGTTTGACTTAGAAGTGTAATTCAATGTCTGTCGGTCACTGTTTTTGAAAAATAGTTTTCAAAACTTCGTTGTAAAGCGTTAGAATAATATATTTATTCTTCGATATCTACTGTATTTATTATTATATCTTACTATATTTAAAGAAAAAAATCAAAACAAACTAACTACCAAGCAAACAACAAAATTCGGCGGACGGAGCGTTCAATGCTAGCGACTCTTATCTTATCTTCGCCAGCCTGCATTGAACTCCTTGTCGACTCGCCGCTTAAGCCTTCCTCGATTCAGACTGCTTTCCACCTCTCTTGGTTAGTTCGACCTGCGCGCTACTTGTTTCGCGACAGTGGGGAACCATACCTGTTTACAATTATATCGCGGTTGGAATTTGAAATTTTAAATTAAAAATTGGAATGGATTTTTCTTAACAAAATACTTCTACACAGAAGTCATAGGATATCACGGATTATATACAATATTAAATGAAAATATATTCGGAAACTTAAAAATAACTATTGTCGGAAAATTAACTTCGTTACACTACCTAAACCACAATCTACTTGTAGTGAATTACGAAGGATCACCTTTAAAATAAGGCTTTATTCTACAGAAAACAACTGACATAAAATGATTGACAACTTTGTAACATAACTAGCAATGTCATGAATCATGAATCTAATCAAATGTTTAATATGACATTCTTCCCGCCTTCTTATTTCTCAAGGAAGTCTTCTAAATATTGAGGACGCCTTCGTGTCCTAACTGGCCTATCGATATTCAGTACTGCGTCTTGATTGTGTTGGTCTTGAATGAGATGGTCTTGATTTTCTTGAATGCCTTGGTCTTGACTTTCTTGAATGCTTTGGTCTTGATTTTGACTGACAGAATTTTCATCGCAATAAGTTAATGATGCGTCTCCTCGATGAGCTAAATGCCTAGTGGAAACTGTCTTTTCTTCTCCATTTTCCATTAGGATATGGGCGTATTCCGAGTTGGCTTCTAGGAGTTGGACTTCATCAACTAAAGGTTCGTATTTATTCAAACGGACGAATCTCTTTGATAGCACTGGTCCTGGTGCAGCTAGCCATGTAGGAAACGATGATCCATAAATTGAGCGCTTCACATAGTTAAACATGCGTTTGTGTGGGGTCGAGTTGATAGCAGTGCATAAAAGAGATCTAATAGAGTGAAGAGAATCCACTAGAACCTGCTCCCAAATGGTTGATTTTCAAATTTTGAGATTTTAAAGCCAACTTGATGGTTTGCCATATAATTCCATTAAATCGCACTGACCATTACCCTGGGGGTTATAGGGAGTCGTGCGACTTGAAGCAATACCGTGAGACTCTAAAAATGACTTAAGTTCACGAGACATAAAAGAGGTACCTTGGTCAAAATGAACATATGTCGGAGTGCCAAATATAGAAAATATTTGACGCAAACATTGGATAACTGAAGAGGATGATATGTCGGAACATGGAAATGCGAATGGGAATCTGGAAAATTCATCAACAACGGTTAGTAAGTACTTATTTCTTGAAGATGAAGGCAAAGGACCTTTAAAATCCAAATTAAGACGTTCAAATGGTGAGGTGGCTTTGATTAACGTTCCTTCATTTTTGTGAAATTTTGGTTTGATTTCAGCACAAACAGGACATGAGGAGGTAATTTGACGAACGTCTTCCACAGAATAAGGCAGATTTTTGCAGCGTATCCAATGGAAAAACCGGGTAATACCAGGGTGACATAAAGATGAATGTAAATCAAATAATTTCTTTTGATCAGCCGATGACATGGTAGCAGAAGTAATACGGGAAAATGCATCAGCTACCGTGTTTTGACTTCCTGGCCTGTAAACTATATCATACTTATAGCATGACAATTCCAAACGCCAACGTTGAATTTTCTCATTTTTGATTTTTGACTTGTTGTTAAACATAAATGCCACTGACTTCTGATCCGTAGTGAGCTGAAAATGTCTGCCAATTAAAAAATGTCGCCACTTTTTCAGTGCTTCTACTATTGCGTACGCTTCTTTTTCAACTAACGAATGCTTTTGTTCCTGAGAGGACAAGGTTCTTGAGAAAAATGAGACTGGTCTTCCTGATTGGGATAATTGAGCAGCTACTGCAAACTCCGAGGCATCGGTTTCAACAGTTAACACAGCGTCGTCATCAATTCAAGAAATCGAAGAGTTGGCTATGTCTTGTTTGAGCTGTCTAAATGCCGAAATTGCTTTCTCACACAATGGAAAACTTGTGCTGTGTGCTAGCGGCTGAATTTTTTCGGAAAATTTAGGAACCCATTTAAAGTAGTGTGCAAACATTCCTAGAATTCTTCGAAGAGAAGCTGTAGTTTCAGGTACTGGTAAATCTAGGAGAGGCTTAAGTCGTTCTGGGTCCGGCTTCATAGTTTTGTTGCATATTAAATACCCAAGAATGCAAATCGATTTGAGGGAAAATCTTGATTTTGTTTCATTAATTGTTAAACGGTACTACTTAATGACATCTAAAAATTTTTGTAAATTTTGATCATGTTCTTCTTGTGAGTTACCGCAAACAGTGACGTCATCCAGATAAGTATAGACGCTTTTACGATTTTCTTTCTTGATGATGCTGTCGACGGTTCGTTGGAAACAAGCGACTCCATTGGTAACACCAAACGGAATTCGAGTAAATTGGTACAAGTTTCCACAAGCTTCAAATGCAGTGTAGATCTTTTCTTCATCTTTAATTGGAATTTGGTAATAGGCACTACGGAGATCAATTGTACTAAAAACGGAATATTTCGAAATTTGGTTCTTCTATCCGTGGCAATGGGTATACATCCAATAATGTATATTTATTTATGGCTTGAGAATAGTCAATACACATACGTTTCTTGTGGTTTTCACTTGAAGTTACCAGAGGTTGAGCTCGCCAGGGGGAGATACTGGGTTCTATGATCTCTTCTTTTAGAAGATGTTTGATTTCTTGTTCAATAAAGTTGAGGTCTGAAGTTGTAAATCGACGTGATTTTATTGCGATTGGTTTGCAATTAAACGTTAAATTTGAAAATAAACTGAATGGTTCAACATTTGCTACTGCTAAATTGCATATTGATAGGGCAGATTTGTCACCTCCAAAGAGAATTTCGAGTCGGGAATGTTGCTTCAGAATATCATGACCAATGATTGCTTCAGTGCAGAATTCATCAAGGACTAAAAGCTTTACATTTGAATAAATGTTATCCAAAATTTGTAGGCGTACAATACAATATCCAAGAACTTGCGACGTGAAAGATGTTGAAGCCATTTTAACATTAATTCTTGTTGGGCACAAATATTTCTACTGGCAACAATTTTACTTGAAATATAGCTATCAGAACTCCCTAGTGCATCCGTGATTATGTTGTTTATTTTAATTTGAATAATAGATTTGGTTAAAAAACTAGGAGAAACAGCAGAAATCGTAGGCAGAATAGTAGCAGATGTTTTCTGAGTTCTTCTGGTGTTACTTGATCTACACACAGTTGAAAAATGACCTCTTTTATTGCAGGAATGGCAAATTGCATTTTTGACAGGACAGTGTTCGCGCAGGTGTCTATCTCTGCCACAGAAGAAACATTTCTGAAAAGATGCAGCAGCTGCTAACGGCCTGGTTGATGAATTTTCAGATTCTTGTGACGGTTCTGCGTTTTGTAAAACGGCAACACTTGAATCAAAAGTTGATGAATATGATTCAGCATGTTGCTTGGCTATTTCTAACGCTCTCACAGTATCAAACGCTTGAGTTAAGCTCAAAGAAGAGTGCTCTAAAAGCCGCTGTCTAATTTGTAGTGAACTTAAACCACTGATAAACGAGTCTCGAATGAAATCATCTCTATTCTGTTCGGCCGTAACAGCTTTAAAGTTGCAGTCTTTGCTCATTTGCTTCAAAATTTGTAAATATTGGTCAGTTGACTCACCTACTAACTGTCTTCTTGATGAGAGAGAATGTCGAGAAAATACTGCATTTTTGGGATTAACGTAGAGGCTTTCAAGGATTTTTATTGGATTTTCATACGTTGTACTCTCACTAATGGACTCTGCCGCTTCCAGAAAGTTCACGAACGATCTGTACCAATGATTCCAACGTTGACCTGCGTTTCCAAGTGTAACATCTATATCTAATCGATTGGGGCGAAGTAGCTTATCCATTTTATAGAATTCTGTGTAGAATAAATTGTAGTGAATTACGAAGGATTACCTTTAAAATAAGGCATTATTCTACAGAGAACAACTAACATAAAATTATTGACAACTTTGTAGCATAACTGACAATGTCATGAATCCTATCAAAATGGTAATATCATGACAATAGGTTCAAAAATAATAATGAAGATTTAATCAAATTAAATTGTTTTATTTCATCGTGTCAGTATGGATCTTCATGAAGTAAAAACCTCATCTATTCAAGCCTTATCCTACTTGTTTTTCACATGAAACTCGATGGTGAAGGCGGCCTCCATTCGAAATAATGAAGCCTACATTTGTCATGGGCTACCGGTCTATTAGTTTCACCTATCTCGGTGTCTGAAGTCAAATTTTGCAAGTTAAATGAGCTGAAATATTGCATGTAAGGTTATGTTTGGATGAACATGTATGGTTAGCTTACTAAGTCTAGACTGCAAAGAATCGCTTAATAGTCTGGCTAAAGACAACACAATTTCTCTAGTCATGGTGTCCAGACATGAGGGGATTGCAGGAAGGTAGTGAATTGGCAGAGCAGTTAGCTAAAGATGGATTTGAAGGAGACTTCATAGGTCCGGAACCGTTCTGTGGAATGACAAAAGATTGCATAGGAGGGGAAATCCGGATCTGGCTAGATAAAGAACACCAATTCAAATGGAGGTTGATAGACGGTTACCTCCATACAAAAAGTTTACTGAACAAGGTAGACAAGGAACTCTCAACTTCGCTATTGATACTGGGTAAGAGACATTTGAAGACAGTTACCGATCTGGTCACTGGTCACTGTACCCTGAGGAAAAATCTATTCAAAATGGGAAAAGTTAGTGAACTTACTTAAATGATGGTTTTGCTAGTTACTTGCCTTTAAAAAAAATCAGACATGAAATCTATTAATTGTATTCTATTAAAGCTGAAACTTCTTTAGCTGCGCTGAGCGATTTCTGGTAGGGACAAAACTTTTGGATTCGCGTCACCGACACGCTCCATTTGCGTACGATAAAATTTTCAAAATTTCCTTCCATCATAGACGTACGATAGAATTTTTAAAGGGGATTAATTTAATTGTAAAAATTTACATTTACCATGGGCTTACGATACAATTTTCAAAAGGGGTTTTATTTATCTGTATTTTCACTCCCATGGCAGCCTATTTTTTTTACTTCCAGTGCGCTCTCATAGCCTACTTAACAATAATAAAGAAGAACCGTTATTTTAACGGGAGACTGAAATACCGATCCTTATTCGAAGATTTTAAAATTATTAGATAATAAGCTAACTTAGACATTAGCATTTGAGGGTAGAAATTATAAATTGTATATTAGATGAGAAGATAACAGGAAAATGAATTTTCTAAACTTTTTTTCAGAAAAGAGCTATTAAACCAAATGCCCAAATTGTATTATGTATTATGATTTTCTGTTCCTGGACTATTTAGTAAATTGTAATATCATAAAGGATAAAATCGCAGAAAAAATTATGATATAACTATGTATATATTAGCACATAAACTTTGTACTTATCAGAAATAGTTTTTCTTGATTAGTTGTTGCTAGTGAAAATGTTACTGTCATGGCCGTTTTATATAATTCCATTAATGTAAGTTTATACAAAAATTAAAATGAAATAACTAAAAAAACGGAAATAATAGTTAAGCACGGCAATACTGAAAAAGCTAGGTCTTTATTTTATTTGATCTGTTGCATTCTTTTAAATTAATTAATTCTCTTGCTCTTTTGGACGTTGAAATAAAATTAAATTTCGTTTGAATTTCCAGATAAAAACTTAAATTTTATGTTATGACATTCACTGAGACCTAAAAGATCTATTATGCCCATTTGTTCTAATTAAATCCTGATGAAAGTCTCAGAGACTAGTTGTTTCTTTAGACCTATTTCCCGAATGAATTTAAGGATATCCGCAGGATTCAGTATAGGTAATTGTCCATCTTCTATCCAGTAGTTTCATAAGTGTCCTGTTAGGACACCTGTCAGAACTCTTAGTGCAGTGTTACTCTGGCTCAGGCATTCATTTGTTCCCTCCTGGTTTTAGTTTCCCTGGAGTATCTTTGATTGTCTTATCTTTTTTTCCGAAGGTCAGATGTTCTCTCACATTGGTGCCTCTCTCTTCGCTAGTTCTTCATTTCCTTCGATTCCAGTGTGTCCTGGAACCCACAGTAAGATGACGATGCTGTACTCGTCTAGTTTATTGAGTTTACCCTCCCAGACCATTTTAGAACTGATTACACAAGAGCTCAGTACTTTAATGGTTGCTATAAAAATTTATAAAAATCGTGCGATCCGTTTACGAGATAATTGAGGCGTTCCATACTTAAAACTCACTCTATACATTTTATCAATATTGTACTGGGCACACTATCCTAAGGCGTGAATTTCCACTTCCATGTTTTCATTGCTCCTAAAATACATATAAAAACTAGACTTCGAATTCTGAAGAGTTTGTCTTTCGTCGCTAATAAGCTAGTCCTACTACTCCACGCAATGCCTATATCAGTGTGGCTATATAGATTTCTATAGGTGAAATAATTGTTGAAATAACTCAAGTATTGCTGAACAAGTTATTCGATATTTTCCAGAATTTTAGCAGCTGGAACCTTAATAGAAAGAGACATTCCAATAGATCTTCCCTTCGGTGCTTCAACGTCCGCGTATCAAATAGAAGGTGCCTGGAATGAAAGTGGAAAAGGCGAAAGCATTTGGGACTATGCATTTCACAATAATTTATCACCATTTCCTACTGATAAAAACGGCGACATTGCTTGTGACTCGTATAAAAGATATAAAGAAGATATAAGATTAGCGGCCGATCTTGGACTTAAAATGTTCAGATTTTCAATTTCCTGGCCCAGGTAAGTTTATTTTTTTAATTCACCGACAAGAGATTCAATTTGGTATGAAAAGATTTCTGATTTTGATCAAATGGTTGTATTTTTTTTCAAAATAATAAATCAAGCACTTTTTCTTTACACATGCACTTCAAAAACATCGACAGCTTCTTCAGTTGTCAAACGATATTTATATATAAATATATATATTTGCATTCGTAAAGATATATTGAAAGAATTGGTGTAGACAACATATTTGTCGAGATACAGAGGTTTTAAGATTGAAAAATCCAAAAAAGTCTGAGGGAATTGAAAATGTTGAAAACACCTGAAAGATGAAAAAATGTTGATAAAACGCGAAAAAACGATATGAAAGGAAAAAAAATTATATTTATTTCCTCTTCCTCTTCCTCTTCCTCTTCCTCTTCCTCTTCCTCTTCCTCTTCCTCTTCCTCTTCCTCTTCCTCTTCCTCTTCCTCTTCCTCTTCCTCTTCCTCTTCCTCTTCCTCTTCCTCTTCCTCTTCCTCTTCCTCTTCCTCTTCCTCTTCCTCTTCCTCTTCCTCTTCCTCTTCCTCTTCCTCTTCCTCTTCCTCTTCCTCTTCCTCTTCCTCTTCCTCTTCCTCTTCCTCTTCCTCTTCCTCTTCCTCTTCCTCTTCCTCTTCCTCTTCCTCTTCCTCTTCCTCTTCCTCTTCCTCTTCCTCTTCCTCTTCCTCTTCCTCTTCCTCTTCCTCTTCCTCTTCCTCTTCCTCTTCCTCTTCCTCTTCCTCTTCCTCTTCCTCTTCCTCTTCCTCTTCCTCTTCCTCTTCCTCTTCCTCTTCCTCTTCCTCTTCCTCTTCCTCTTCCTCTTCCTCTTCCTCTTCCTCTTCCTCTTCCTCTTCCTCTTCCTCTTCCTCTTCCTCTTCCTCTTCCTCTTCCTCTTCCTCTTCCTCTTCCTCTTCCTCTTCCTCTTCCTCTTCCTCTTCCTCTTCCTCTTCCTCTTCCTCTTCCTCTTCCTCTTCCTCTTCCTCTTCCTCTTCCTCTTCCTCTTCCTCTTCCTCTTCCTCTTCCTCTTCCTCTTCCTCTTCCTCTTCCTCTTCCTCTTCCTCTTCCTCTTCCTCTTCCTCTTCCTCTTCCTCTTCCTCTTCCTCTTCCTCTTCCTCTTCCTCTTCCTCTTCCTCTTCCTCTTCCTCTTCCTCTTCCTCTTCCTCTTCCTCTTCCTCTTCCTCTTCCTCTTCCTCTTCCTCTTCCTCTTCCTCTTCCTCTTCCTCTTCCTCTTCCTCTTCCTCTTCCTCTTCCTCTTCTCTTTCTTCTTCCTCTTTTTCTTCATTTTCCTCTTCCTTTTCTTTTCTTTCCTTTTCTGCCTCTTCTTTTTTCCTCTTTTTATATACAGATACATTCAAACACAAATGGAACATAGGGATTTTAAGCAGATTTTAATCAGAACTGCTTTTGAACTAGTCGACCAACATCCAGCTTCAACAGATTAAAAACACGATTATTACAATCGTTTATTTGGACACCTATAACATATCGTACAATTTCCACCACTCCCTATTCTCAACGGTGGGCGGTCCTTAATTAGCGTCAGACAGTTAGTCAGTCAGTCGATCGGTGAGAGTGTTTAAGCCCATAACTTTGTTTCAATTTAAAGAATCCTATTTTGGTTTATTTACGAATTTATTTCTATTTTGCAAGCCGTTATGGCCAAAAGAAATCAAAACATATTATCTTAACTCGAAACATTAATTGTTAAAGAGAATTTAACAATTAATTTTCGATTTTAACAACATAAAACGTAAGCATATTGTTTCAATATGTAGCGTCGTTTACTACCCCCATCAAATAATTATTCAATACTAAATCGCAGTTCGCACTTCGCACACACCTCGCACATAACAAATTTTGGAAGGAGAAGGTGCGGGCTTTTTTACAGTGATTCTGAATCCAGCTGTCCAGATCAATACTTGATATTCATTGAAGCGAAATGTTTTGTTGGTGGACTATTTAGATCGGAGAATACACTAAATCCCTATGTTCAGTTTTTATTTGAATGTATCTGTACATAAAAATAGTGAAAATTCATGTATATAATACTCCTTTCTCTTTCCTAATACATTTCTACCTCTTCCTCTTTTCTCTAAAAAACCACAATATATAATCAGAGTATATATATATATATATCAGTTCCTCTTGTACCGTTAGGTGTCGGGGTTGCGGGTTCCGCAGTATATTTTCCATCTTTTCCTATCTTCTGCTATCTTCTTTGCTTCCGTCCAAGAAGTTCCTCTTTTCTTCAGTACGTCACCTATTTCTTGATTCCAGTTTTTCTTCGGTCTACCTATTTCGTTTCTTAGTCTTCTCTCTATGATCCTTTCGTATAGTTTACCTACTACAGATAACAGCGTGATTCCTCTATAATTATTGCAATTTGCAATATCTCCTTTTTTGTATATTGGAATTATAACACCAATTTTCCAATCTTCGGGGATCTGTTTCTCTTTCCATATTAAATTCAAGATATCCAGAAGCATTACCTTCCCTTGTGCTCCCATGTATTTTACCATTTCAGGCTTTATGTTATTCGCTCCGGGTGCTTTACCTATTTTGATTTTTTCTATTACCGCCTCTATTTCTTCTATTCCAATGTAAAATTGTCCCTCATTTGCCATCAATTCCACGAGCTTTTCTCTTGGTTGACTATTTTGTGCATCGCCTTCCAGTAGCTCAGAGTAATAATCGAACCACCTTTGGTTTATCTCTTCTTCCACGGTGAGAAGCTTGCCATCTTTATTTTTGAAGCTTGCTTCTTATTGCACGACATAGGACTTTTGAGAAGGCTATAGTCCATTTAAAAACCAGGAGGAGTAATTTCAGAAGCCTCACCCACACCACTAAAAGTTACTAGATTAGTTACTAAAAAACGTGTTCGGAAATAGTCGTGTTCAAAATCTATGAAATATGCCTTAATTGAATTGACGCGGAAACTAGCCAATCATAGATAACTCTTATGTACTGAAAATGATTCTTAAGATGTCGGGTTGAGATGAGAAATCGCAGAAACTCAACAAATAGGAGTTCTGAAAAGAACTGTATTAACGAAATAGAGTGGAAAACTAAGTAAAAATGAAGAAATAACAAGGGAACGAAGGCGATGATGAAAACAATATATGTCAGGTCAAAACTGTCAATCATCACGAGATGTCAGTGCTAAAATGTGCTGTTTGAAACTGGGTGCAGTCTGACCAATCAGAGATCTACAGAATTGCCAACTTCAATTCAAATTACTCCTCCTGGTTTTTAAATGAACTATAGTGAACTCGTAAAACGTGTAACCGTTACGAAAAGTCCGTCACGCAACAGTGTTGCCATATTTCTGAAAAGGCTAGTGAACTCGTGAAACGTGTAATGTTACGAAAAAGCGAATAAGGGTTCGTCACGCAACAGTGTTGCCAGGTTTCTGAATATAGTGGATTATTCAGAAATATGAATGAATGAAATTTAAATTGAAGCTTGCTTCTTATTGCACGACATAGGACTTTTGGGAAGGCTAGTGAACTCGTGGAACGTGTGATGTTACGAAAAAGCGTTCGTCACGCGATAACTCATTCAAGCGACTGTGCGCAATCTCTCTTGCCGCATATTTTGCCAAATATTTTCAAAAATTATCAAAAATTTGGAAAAATGGTCAAAAATTGTCAAAATTTTGAAAAATTGTCAAAAATGGTCAATAATTGTCAGAACCTGTCAAAAATTTTCAAAAATTGTTAAAATTTGGAAAAATGGTCTAAAATGGTCAAAATTTTTGTAAAATTGTGAAAAATGATCAATAACTGTCAAAACTGTCAAAATTGGTCAATAATTGTCAAAAATGATCAATAATTATTAAAATTTGAAAAAATTGCCAAAATTTTGAAAAAAATGGTCAATAATTGCCAAACATGCTAAAATTTTTGAAAAATTGTCAAAAATGGTCAATAATTGTCAAAGACGGTCAATGATTGTCAAAACTCGTCAAAAACTGTCAAAAATGGTCAAAAATGGTGAAAAATTCACGAAAATTGGTCATTCTATTGTGCATGAGAAGCAAGCTTCTGTCGGCGGTCCAACGACCGCTCACCTTTTTTGATAAATCTTTGATTAGAGCTTTTCCCCTTCTTTAGAGTTTGTAGTGTTCTATATAGTAGTTTCGCGTTTCCTTTACCTTGCGTCTCCATTTGATGCCCAAAGTTCTCCCACGCCTGACTCTTAGTTTTCTTAATCGCTTGTTTTACTTCTGTTCTTATTAGTTAATATTTATCATATTCCTCTTTTTTCATTGTTCCTAGGTATTTTTTTCCACGCTACCTTTTTTATTTTTGTAAGTGTCTTTATTTCAGTGTTCCACCATGAAATTTGTTTCATATTTCTTATGTATCTTGTTACTCCACATGCTTCCCCGGCAGCTTTGATTAGCGTTTCTTTAAAAAATTTCCATTTATTTTCCATGTTTCCATTTTTATGTTTATACCAATGTGCTTCTGCTTCTACTTTTATTCGATTTTGATATTTCAGTCTGATGTTCCTCTGTTGTAATTTGTGGCTCTTAATATTGCTTCTTTTTTCTTTTTTCAAAGTTTGTTTTGCATCTACGGTGTTCATTTCTTTGAGCTTTACTTCTACTAGGTAATGGTCCGTGCAGACTTTGTACCCCTTCTTGGCTCTAACGTCCTTCAATTTTCCCAATCTTGTTCTATTCACCAAGACTATATCAATAATTGATTTTTCGGTTCTTGATATGAGAATCATTAAAAGCCATATCAGGAATGTATGGTTTTCATGGACAGTTCTAATATTCTAACCAAAATTAGGATGTAGTTTGCAATCCTCGACGAATCTAGTCAGGAAACGATAAATATTGTTTTGGGCGCAACTAATTTCTCATTATTCTCTTAATAAGTAAAAAAAGGTTATAGCGTCGAGAAGCGACAAGTCAAAAGCAGGTGATAAAAATAAACATTCGTCGTTTAAATAAAAAATGTATGTGAAATTTCACCGATAACAACTATCAACAATGAATGTAAAAAACGTCAATGGATACGTTGGTAGACTAAAGGTGTAGAAGGGCCTCTGACTAGGTGGTGTTGCAGGTCACATGGAGGATCATCTCAAGAGAATGAAACAACTATTTCTGGCACTGGGATATGTTTGATTTATTTACTAAATACATTACACTAATTACTATTACTGTATAGCGTACTTATACTTATTGGTTAAGGATTACTTATCCCTGACCATTCGACTATATAGAATGTTCTTCATGACTTATTCTAAATCAACTTCTCCTCTGATAAATATTGAATTTATATTTATATAACGAGTCAAGTTCGAGTAAACCAAATAAACATATTATTGTTTTGCTTTGCTTCACGCTTGAACTTGACAATAACCTTCTTAATTTATATTTATATGATAATGAAATGTTCGAACGTTTTGTTGAAATAAGATTAAGGGGATTCAATTCTTATTTTAAATATTTATAATTATATTATTATATTGGGCCAAAAGGCATCACAAACGTACTTCTACAGCTATGTATGAGTGGTTAGGTAAAGCGTGTGAATTTGAATGCTATTGGCCATGTGTAATAAATAAGTATAGAGGCTGAAGTATATTCCTTAAAGAAAGAGAAGTTTAGATATTTTTGAATTGCTAAAGAAATTACGATAGAAAATTCGGTATATCCGTACTGCCATCACACACATAGTATACAAGCAGATCGGATCTTAGCTTACATCTAAATTTGTCAATAGAAAAATGAGAAAACGTTAAGAAAGTTCAGAACATCACGAGTGGTAGGGGAAAATAGAAAATTCTGATTGGCCAAACGAGTGCTGAGAATGGGACTGAAAAACATGGAATATTGCAAGTGGTCTTGTCCTTCAGAACAACTGCATGGCATCAAATGAAAGGCGGCATTAGAAAGTTATCATGCCGACGTTGGAAAACATTATTATGCCGGCATTGCAAAAGATAGAACAGTTTTAAACTTCATAATTTTTTTGGACAGCAGAACGGAAAAAGCTGTATTAGAAATATTAAAATATTATTATGAGTGATACTGTATTTTAGTTCCCTGTGTCAATAAAAGTCATTAAAATGATATGTTTGGACATAATAACATTAAAAAACGTCAATTTCTGTTACAGAATTTTGCCAACAGGATACACCGACAATATAAATCAGGCAGGTATTGACCATTATAAAAACGTCGTCGACGAAATGTTAAAATACAATCTAACTCCCGTATGTACTCTATACCATTGGGATTTACCACAACGACTTTATGCTGATGGTATACATTGGAATAGTACCAAATTGGTTCCTTATTTCGTCGATTTTTCTCGAATCGTTATTAAAAATTTACCCGGTGTTGGAGTTTGGATAACAATAAATGAACCTAGACAAATATGTCATTTGGGATATGGACTCGCTGTCAACGCGCCTTATATAAAAGGTGATGGAACTGATGAGTACCTTTGTGCTTATACCACCATGAAAGCTCACGCTGCTGTGTACCGCATGTACAAAAAAGAATTTCCTAACTATACAGGTATAACTAACAAGATATTTTTTTATTTTCACTTAGTGATACAGTATTCGCCAGCTAACTTGATGTCCTAAATGCTTTCTAGGGAGCTATTGACGCCGCCCATCCGATAACTGTAAACAGTGCCGTGCAAGCTCTGAGGATACGCTTTCTGTTACAAATTAACACAACTTGTACTATTAATAAAGTAGTCATTTAATTATTTGTTATAATTATTGGTATATTGATTTTAATAGAAACGGATCTGCTTTATACCTGAATTCTGAGTACATAAATAATATTTTAACAATAAGGTACCCATTACAATAACATGTTATTTATCTAATTGAAGATTATAAAGTTAGGATCTTATATTTCCGGACGGACTATAATTAAAATTTGTTAGAAACTAAATAATTTCTTCCAGGTAGTAATGAGAATAAAAGAAACACAAGATAATGGGAAATTATTTAAGCTAGGTATATTTCTAAGAATAGGTATAAACAGTTTTTATGTTTACGGAGAATCTGACTCGCTGCCGCTACTGGAATCACTTCGGTCCGTATCTAAAAGTTGAAATTGATGACAGTTTTGAAAAAATGAAACACTGCACTGAAGATTTCAGTGTAACTTCTTCGGCTGCATTCAATTAAAAACGAAATTTTTTCATTATTTTTAGAAATAAACACCCTGTGTGTTTTGGAAACCAGACCAAATACCCTCCCCCTCTTTTCTCGGGGAAAAGAGAAAGAATCAAGCGTAGTAATAATGTAATATGCAATAAAATTTGATCACGTGGTGTACAGAATGAAGTTATAATTTTAACACTGTTTTGCAATTTTACTTTTTAGCGAAAATGTCAATTTCCCCAGATTGTGAATGGCTAGAACCATATACTAACTCTACAGTGGATAAGGCAGCAGCAGAAAGGCAGATGCAGTTTGAGGTAAAAGTAATTTGTTCAATTAGACAGTTAAAGTTTCTAGATTTTTTTTTCGTTTTTTTGTTAGTACTTTTTTTTCGACCAATCATTTTTTCAGGCTCCTAACTGACATAAATCTCATGTATTAATTCCGGTCAACAAGATCATTCTGCAATTCCGTAAAAACTGAAGTATAATTTTTCTTGTTGACATGAACATAACGTATACAAGAGATTTAAGGGCCTGATGTCCAACCAAAGCTTAAGTGCAGGTTCAAATAAACCACCCTTAACTCTAAACTCAGCTTAATAAACGTTGGCAGTTGTACATGCTAGATTCTAGGAGAGCTTAACAAAGTGCGGATCAGAGAAAATTTGTTACCTAGCAACTGAGGCAATTGAGATGTGATTTAAGAAGATCAACATTGTTGGAGAGAGTTTCGAATACTCTTTCTTTCTTTCTTCCTCTTATCCTTATGCCTTCTCAGGCGTCGGATTGGAGTTCTTCCTGTACCCATTTTTTCCATTCTTTTCTGTCCCTGGCCAATGCCTTCATCTCTCCTAATGTTTTTCATCTGTTCTTTCCAATTTCCTCAATTTGGTCTATCCATTTCCTCCTGGGTCTTCCTCTTTGTCTTTTTCTTAATATTCCCATTTCCATAACTTTTCCCATACCAGTTTAATTGTTTCTTTTTAATCTTTGATATTACTGGTTCATGATTAGTTATGCTTCTGATTTCTTCGTTTCTTACATTGTCCCATTTTGTTTTACCTGCTATTTTCCTTAAATGTTTCATTTCCATTGCATTTATTTTTATTTCCTGCTTTTTCTGCAGTACCCAGTTCTCACTAGCATAAGTTATAGTTGGTACTGTAATTTTGTTATAGATTTCTAGCTTTGTGTCCATATCAATGTGTTTATGGCTTAGTATTATTCGATTTAAGGATTAATATAATCTTGTTGATTTATTTGCTCTGTTATTAAGTTCTGCATCTATTTTCCCTACTTCTGTTATGATACTTCCTAGGTAATTATAAGCTGTTACTCTTTCTAATGTTTTGTGATTACATTTCAATTCCTTTTACTTACTCCCCTCTCGCTGTTTTTCATTTACTATCATTACTTTTGTTTTTTTCTGTATTTATTGTCATTTTCATATTATCTATTTCTCTTGCCAATAAGTTGATTAGTTTCTGCATTTTATTTTTTGATTTTGTTATGAGTACAATATTGTCTGCATACAGTAGATTACTTAATCTGACCGGCACCATGTTTCTGTACCCTATTATCATGTCCAGATTTCCTCCTTGTCTTTTTATTTCCTTTACTATTTTGTCCATAATAATAACAAACAATAGTGGGCTTAAGCTATCACCTTGTTTTATACCTTTTTTCATTAAAAACTCTTCCGATCTTTGACATCCTATCTGCACTCTTACTTTGACAGTCTCGTATGTGCTTTTAATTATAATAATTAGAGCTTTCGGCACTTCTAAGTCTTCCAATACCTCCCAAATTTTTTCTCTTTCCACTGTATCAAAAGCTGCCTTCAAGTTAAATACATTTCTTCTCTCGCTTCTATTGTATTATCAATTAGCCTTCTTATATTGTCATTTGCTTGGCGTCCTGGTCTAAAAGCTGTTTGTTTCTCTTCTAATTTTGCTTCTATATAACGTCTTAATCGGATCTCTATTATTCTCGTTTATATTTTAAAGCTGATTTGGGCTAAACATATTGGTCTATAATTATTGCACAGTGTCTGATCCCCTTTTTTATGTATTGGCAGTATAAGGTTGTTTTCCCAGTCTTTGGGGATTTTTTGAGTGTCCCATGCTTCCCTGCATATGAGACACAGCCATTCTTTTCCTTTTTCTCCTAACCATTTTATCATCTCTGGCGCTACTTTATCCTTCCCATTGGCTTTTCCTATTTTATGTTTCTTTATAGCCACTTCCATTTCTTCTCTTTGGAACGCATGTTATTCATGTTCATTCCATTCCTCTTCAACTATATTTGATGTTTTCTTCTTCGGCCTATTACTAAATTTTTCTTCATAGTGTTGTTTCCAAGTCTTTAGTATTTGATTTATTTCGGTCTCCAATTCGTTATTTTTATTTTTTATTGGTCTTATATATTTTCCTTTACTCCCTCGTAGTCTTTTTATTGCTGTCCAAAATTTTCTATTATCTGATGCATGTGTCTCTGACATCTCCCTTCCAAATTCTTTCCAGGAGTCTCTTTTCGCTTTCTTAACCGCTTCTTGTTTCTTTTACCGTTATATATTTCCTTACCTTCTCGTGTTTTTGTTTGAAGTTTTCTTTTCTTTTACTAATGTTTGTATTTCTTTGTTCCACCACTTAGTCCTTTTTAAATGTTTGTTGAAATTAATTCTCCCACATACATCCTCTGCTTTTTCAAGTATTATTTGTTTGAATACCGTCCACCGTCCCTGTCCCTGTCTGTTTCTTTCTGATATTTAGATTTTTTTTCTGTGTTTTTTAATTTACATATTGCAATTCTACTGAATCTTACTTCTTCTGTATTCCTTATTTTTGCTTCATATTCCGCTACTACTAATCTGTTGTTTGTTCCCAGCTCAGCCTCTTTTCTTGTCTCTACTAATTTTTTGCATTTCTTCTAGTTTTTGTTTCCACGTCGTATTTCCTATTATTAGATCGTTACTTTGACAAAAACCTATTATCTTAAGACCATTTCTGTTCGTTGTTTCCTCTCCATAAACTCCCATACAACCCATTCCTCGATTGTAGTCTTTACCAACTCTTGTGTTCCAACTCCCCATAATGATTATGTTTTCGTTTTGCTCTCTTATATCATCCACTACTTCCTGTAATTGTATGTAAAATTCTGAATCCTCTTCCTCTCCTGCTCCTTCAACAGGGGCATATATTTGTATTATATTTAATATTTCTTTTAGTCGTATACTTAGAACTAGCATTCTTGAATTTATATCTTTGATATTTATTACCTTTTTGTTCATTTCCTCTGTTAAAATTATTCCTACTCCCTCTTTTGCTATTTGTTCTACTTTTACCCCGGAGTAATATAATGTGTGATTATTTGTTAAATTTATTAGTCCTGATCCTTTTTTCTTTGTTTCACTTATTCCTAGAATATGTACTTTGTTGTTTTTCATTTCCTCCGTTATTTCGATTTCCTTTCCTGTTAATGTGTTAATATTCCATATACCTATATTTATATGTTCTTGGTCTGCACTATTTATATATTGTCTATGATTATTTTTTCCCCTTTGACTGCTCTGATCATTTTTTCTCTCCTGTCCCCTACCATTATTATTTTAGTGTTTAAATTTCCTATTAGTTTCTTCTTTATCCTTATTGCTAAGACTACTTCTATTCTTTCTGCTACCCTTAATACTATTCTTAATACTATTATTATTATTTAATTTATCTTCGTCTATGTCTTCTGGTTTTTTGGGTACACTGTTTGTATCATTTTCCGAGTTGGTGCTATATCTTCATCGTCTTCGATGCTGGATGACCTCTGGCTAGCCGTTCTTCCTTTTTTCTTGTTTGCATTTGTTTTTGTTGCTTCTTCTCTATTATGTTCCAGCTGTTCTAAGGTATATATTGTGTCCTCCACTCTTAATTTATCATATATTATACTTGCTCTACATCGTTTTTCTCTAGCCGATTTTAGATAGGGGATGAGTGCTTTCCGTTTATCTTGTATTGCTTTTGGTAGATCCTCTGATATCCATATTTTTGTACCTTTCAAGTTTTTGGCTTCTCTTATTATTTCTATTTTTTTTTCTTCTCTTGATAGCTCTAGCCATAATGGTCTATTTCTGTTATTGTCTGTCTCTTTTTTACCGATTCTTCTTATTTGTATTATATCTGCTTCCATGTTTATTTTAACCTTTATTTTATCTAAAATTTGTTTAATTTTGTTGTTTCTTATTTCGCATGTTTCGTTCTCAGTTTCTTCTATTCCGTATACTACAAGGTTCTTTTTTTGCTTTCTTTTTCTATTTGTTCTATTCTTTTATCCTGCATTTCAATTTTTTGTTCCATTTGGGTGACTTTGTTCTTTAATTCAGTTTCGAATACATTAATTTTACTTTCTTATAAATCTTGCAACATTATAAAACCCTTGGAAATATTTCTCAACTCTTCTTCTGAAGAAGGCATTTTTATAAATTGGCTGGAAAAGCCTGCAATGGGTCTTGTAACTTCCCATACTGTCCGACTTGCAGTGCCTTTATCTATACCCATATAATTTTGAGGGTGTCGTCTATCACCCAATAAAATATCAATAATTTCTACAAAGTGTTCGTCGTCATTTGAACCTTTCATTTTCACGACAAGAATTTTACAAAACATTAAAAAGCAAGTGTTTTTTTAGGTTAAGCGGTCGTTTCACCAACATACTAACGAGGCTTAACTAATCCTGTTTTATAATCTTAAACGTGTAAATAAATACAATCGCACTATACTGTGAAAATAAGGTGAAAATAGGTGATTTTTTTTTAATCTCCAAGTTTGATTTAAGCTTAAACACGAACGTCAAACTTGGAGGATTACCTTTAAACTAGGTTGAAATTTAGGTGATTCCAAGGGACTGTTTTTAAAATATTTCACATGGATATGATATGAACTGTTCAAAATTTGAAAATCATATTAAATTAAAAACAAAAATTTGTTAATTTCGCCAAAATTGTATGACATTTTATAGCTATTTTTTATTACAGTGTGGTTTGTATTATCAACCGATCTTTAAAGGTGATTGGCCGGAAGTAGTGAAAGAAAGAATAAACAAAAGAAGTAAAGAAGCTAACTTACCTGAATCCAGACTCCCTCACTTTACCGAAGAAGAAATCCAATTCATAAACGGAACTCATGATTATTTGGGAGTAAATCATTATTATACAACATTCAGTGAAGAGACGGCTGAAAAAGAAGCTGGTGTTATAAGTTATCTCGCAGATCGAAAAGTTAATGCTCGATTTGATGTTGTAAGTATCAAACATTGGTGAAGATTAAAATAACAAAAATTATTTTTTTTGTAAAGTTTCACAGTAGGTATATTTCGAAAACTGTAAAATTCAATTTTTTATTGCAGAACTTTCTAATGATTATACGAAATGTATCTAGGACAACGTCTTACTTAATTCGTTGGTAGAAACAGCGGGAACATATTTCGTTGGTTTTGACCACAAAACTAACGTTCTGGAGTATTTAATAGTCTACCAGACTCTATAGAGATAGGAACAGAGCTAAGTAATAACCCAGTGCAAATTGAACTGGGATATTAACTCGGTTGAGCCATACAAAGCTCCTGGAACAGATGGTATAATCCCAGCACATCTGCAGCAGGGGGAAATACATCTATCTCCAGTACTTTGTAAACTCTTCAGAGATGCGCTAGCAACTTGATACATTCCAACTGCTTGCAAAAGAGCCCGAATCGTCTTTATAACTCTGTCTTCTTTCATGTTGAAGATCATGGAGAAACTTATTAATAGGCATGTTAGGGAAAACTTTGCCAACATGCCTATCAATCAGGAAAATCCTGTGAAACATCCTTACACCAACTGGTGTCGAAAATTGAGGCTGCCCTAGGAAATCAAGAAATAGCTCTCTGAGCATTTCTTGACTCCATCATAGCTGCTGTTACAAGGCGTGGGGCAGACGACACCACATGTCGGTGGATGAAAAACATGTTTTTCAACAGCACTGCAACGTCAACCTTATTTGGAGACTCCATGGATAATCCCCACAGGGAGGAGTCCTATCACCTTTGCTGTGGGACCTTGTCATAGATGAACTCCTGGAGGAATTGAACCCTGCAAAAACTGCGCTCATTCGCTTCACTAGAAAAAGGAAGCTTGAGAGACTAAAACTGCAGCTGTGTCTTAGCCAGGAGGTCAAGTATCTGGGCATAATTCTGGATGCAAAACTAACTTGGAATTCACACCTAGATGACAAATCCAATAAAGGGAAAATGGCCCATGGAGTCTTCGTTTGGTGGCCAAAACCAGATGAGAGGAAAGCCGAACTGGAACTGTCAAAACTTCAGAGGCTTGTCTGTCGGGTGCATGAGAAGCAACCCGACTGCGGCAATGGAAGCAATTCTCAATCTTCCACCTCTACATGTTGAGGCGGAAGCGAGAATGGCTGCATACAGGCTGGAATGCAATGGGGTTTGGCACGAAGGAACCAACACCCATAGTCATTAATGAATCACAGATGTTATCACAAACTCGCTTCTTGAAATGATAAGTGATAACATGTTGGTCGCAATTAACGACAACCAACCATACCATATCCATTTAAACTGGGTTGGGCTGGAAGCATGCAGTCAGGAATGAACGTTGGTGTGGTACACAGACGGATCTAAAACTGACATAGTCCATGTTGCCAGACCCAGGTGCAATGTCCACGCATCGTTGGGGAAGTTTGCATCTGTATTCCAGGCAGAAATCAACGCTATCGACACGTGTTTGCAAATGAACATCGAAAGGGGGTATAGAGGCCAAAAGATCCTCATACTCTTAGAGAGTCAGGCAGCACTGAAATCTTTAGCATGCCCCCAGACCAGTTCTAGACTGGTCTGGGACTGCCTAAAAAACTTTTAACCCTGGCAAACAATAATAGAGTAACTATTAAGTGGGTCCCGGTGCACAATGGTGTTGTAGGCAATGAAAAGGCAGACACCCTAGCAAAGTTAGGGTCTGAAACTGCATTCACTAGTCCTGAACCACTATTTGGAATATCAAAATTTGCTGCACGTGGCTATACATCTCGGTGGATTCACATTATCTTCGAACGTGAAGCACTGTCTTATTGGAGATATAGACTCCTAGGACTAGAGTATTCAATGGAGGATTTTTTCAAGAAGGACCTAGTGAAAATACTGGTCTCTTCACATAAACGGTATAACCAAGAGCACAAAAAGCCTAAAGGCTGAGGTGCCGAGGTCTCTAAGCCTCTGACTGGTGGAGCCGAACTAATCAATCAATCAATTAATCAGATTCTAATAAAAATAAACATATTTGACATGACATCAACTATCTTTAACAAAAATTAGTGTAGCCAACATTAATAGATATGATGACTTGAAAAACTGCTCCACGATGTTTGCACTAATATACTTTATCCAAAATAAATAATAGAATAGGAATGACGTCTGTCTATGACATCACGCTTTCGTAAGCACTTGATAGCTTGCAAGATATTTCGTTTTAACTTAACACCAACATGATTGATTCAAGAGGAAAACCCACAGCAGGTAGTCGTTAATCCGATAACAATAGCACATCATCGCATCGTACTCGTTTCTTAGAAAAGATAATGGCTAATAATATGACTATTTAACAACTGAAATATTTGGCTGGTAAAATGATATTTAGTTTTACTATCTTAATTTTACCGACTACGGATCTGTTAATGTTTACTGTACCATGAGGGATTTATAAACTTTACATCTTATACATCCATAAAAACAACATTTCGAAATTGAGCTGAAAAAAGTCTTTGTTAGGCTAAAAAAATACTCCTAGCATCAACAAGTCGATTTTTGGCCAATTTGAACTATTTTTCTTGATAAAACCTTGTTGCATAATTAACGTTTCTTTGTTAGTAATACAAAACTTAATAGTTTATATCGAGGAAATATCACATAAACGATGCGAAAGCAGCAAATTCAACGGAAGTTCGAACGATATACAAAATGTCAAATGCTGTTTACAAAAGCCTGACGTCACGCGCTTTTGATAGGTGTTTGAGCTAAGATAAAATGGCGGGTTATTATTTCTATTTTGACATATCATTATATCAGTGATGATCAGTAACTGTCATCATGTCTATTGCATTGCACCATACTTATGACCAACGTTCAGCAGTAATTTCATGAGTGGTAGCGCCATATGAAATTTTCACGATATCTCTTTTCAAAAAATGGTAAAATTTTTGACCTTTTATATGCCATTAGACAGATCTCTGTAATATTGTACTAAATTGTGATAGTGTTATAAGAAATGTTCTAAGTTGTTTTTAATTATTTAAGGCTATTCCAAAAGGTGTTTACAATGTTTTAAAATGGTTCGAGAAACAATATGGTAAAAACGACGTGATAATGACAGAAATTGGTTTAGGAATATCTGAAGAGGATGATAATGTAAACGATACTTTAAGAGCCGATTATTACGCTGTAAGTTTAAGGATTATAATTTATGTTTTAACCCTCAAAAGTAGAAATATCACGAATATAGGTATCACGCCAATGAAAAAAGACAAAAATACACTCGAAAATAATCTAAAAATATAACCGAACGAAGCTTATTCAGCAAAATTTATATCTTCAATTTGAATCAATTTCCTCATCTGTTTTATAACATTTTAACTTTATAGCACCACATCTCATGATATGACAGTAGTCATGGGAAGTTTACTAAATATTATATTTTTTTAAGAAACTTTGACGTTTGACCTGTCGTAAAATTGTAATAATAATATAGAGAGAAGAACATTTGGCATATTATTTTGTTAGTAGAATTGCCTTATTATTTAGGTTATTAAATAAATAACAAATTCCACAGCAGAAATATAACATAATATAATACTCAACCGGTTTCACAAATAACATTTGCATCGTCGGGAGTAAATTATAGAAATTTAAATTTACTCGCCTGACGGTGCAAATGTTATTTGTGAAACTGTTCGAGTATTATGTCATATTTCTGTTGTGGAATTTGTTAATATTTATATATTTAATATTAATTTCATATTTTTTCAACTACTTAGGACTTTATATGCAATATTGTTGACGCTATAAATGATGGTGTGAGCGTCAAAGGAATCATGTTATGGAGTTTACTGGACAATATTGAATGGGGCTTTGGATCTAAGTTAGTATCCAACTTATAATAATTATTTTTATCTAATTTTACATCTAAATATTTTTGCAGAATTCGATTTGGATTATTTAATATTGATTTCAAAAATCCAGCTCTAATAAGAACACCCAAAAAGTCCTCCGTATTTATAAGTGACTTACTTCATAGAAGAAAACTGGAATGTGGAAAAGATAGAAGAGAATGGATTGATGTACCGTTGGGTGTATCTATTTCGCAGGTCGAAAAGGAACTTTAACCATTTGAAAATCAAAATAATGTTTGAAATTAAGTAAAATTTTGCCTATCTATAATATTTTGTGTTATTTCTTAACGTACCTATAAACAAATTTAAGATATATACGGATATAACGATATAAGTAAGAATTATTTATTTATATTCGATTTTCCATCACTCGGTATGTGATTAGAGAGTGATTAAACTTTCCTTTGAAGAAATTTTCAATTTGATATTGATATACTAGTGACATCAATGAGTATTGATGAGAAGCTCAGGAAAATTAATTTCGTAAATAAAGGTTGCTGCTATTTGTATTTATAGCTACGCTGTTAACGCACTAGATGGCAATAATTGACCAAGTTCATTGACATACCATTTTATTTGACATTTTGACAGAGAAATAAAACAAAAATGTTTTAAAACATAAATGTGTTATTTCTACATTATTAAGTTTAAAGCTTTTTTAAATTTTATAAATGTTTAATATGTCATGTACCTAAGTGTCTTACAGTAAAATTATATAAGTTTTCATAGTAGAACAAAAAATTACCAAGACAATGAATAAAACTTGTGAAATTTGCTCTAAAGAAGCAAGATACAAATGTCCAACGTGCATGATATTTTAGTAAGTAAAATAATGTCTTAGATAGTTTATTGTTTGTTAATTTTCTATAGATTAAACCATACTTCTTCCGGTATAGGTTTGCTCATTCAGTATTTTCTTGAAAGAAACCACGTTTTTGTTAGAAGATTCATTTTACTATCCGGCACATTAAACTTCTTATTATTGTACTTGTGTATTTCTAACATCTTATTTGCTTGAAATTAAGTAAGAAGGAAGAGCAAATGGTACTTTTTTAATCTATTTCACTTTCACTCATAATATGAGCAATATAGTTATAGTTTAACCTCTAGCTATGTAAATTTTATGAGTTCAACTACCCCAACTTTTCCTACATTCATTAAAATTGTAAAATACGTATGTACCATATTTTTCCCTTTCAGCTGTTCAGTGCCTTGCTGTAGAAAGCACAGACAAAATAAATGTGATGTTCTTCAAAAAGATGAAGAAATTGAAGAAGCTAATTTAATAGTAAAAAAGAGGAAAATTGAAACCATGACAGAATCAATTGTGCCTGATGATAAACTAAAACTTTTAGGTAAGAAAATGTACAATATTCAAAGTCAAAAATAGCTTTATTAATTCAAGTTTACACAACTTATAATTAAAGCATCATAACCCAAGAACAATTAGACCAAAGAAATAATTTTAAAAGATCAATCTATAACAACAAAATTTAAAATATTTATACATTATACAAGATAAGAAAAACAACAATATATGTCAGTAACTAAATCCTAAACAAACACAACACTAAGCAAAAGAATCGCCATGAAACTTAATAGTAGGCCCTTGATGTCAACAATTTTTTTACCTCGCTCCTAAAATGCTTTTTGTTAGTTATTTTTCCAACATTTAATGGCAAATGATTAAATAATTTTTTACTATCATATATAATAGATTTTTTTATTAGAGAGGAGGAGGATATAGGTAAGGAGATTATATGAGAAGCACGAGCTAAGCCGACCTCCAATCCAAATTTCGGATGCATGAGGCACACTGATTCCAAGATATAAATGAAGGCCAAAGTTAAAATTTTTTGCTGGACAAAGTAAGGCCTGCAAGACTCTCTACACCCAATATGACACAAGAATCTAACAGCTCGCTTCTGCAGGATGAAGACCATATTAAATAACTGGTCTGTACAGGAACCCCAGAAACATACACCATAACGTAGCAGTGAGTCAACAAGAGCAATGTATACTTTCCTTGCCATACTAGTATCCAACTCACAAGAAACCGTCTTCAATGCGTAGCAAGCTCTGGAGAGTTTTTTATTTAAATTGAGAATATGTGGTTCAAACTTTAATTTACTGTCAATATATAAACCCAAGAATTTGTATGTATTGGAATTTGTATCTCACATCTAAATGATACTATATTAGTTTTAGAGACATTAAGTGTTAAAAAGTTTGAATCACACTATTCCTTTATTTTCAGAATGTCTTCGCTGACACAACTCTGTAACCGATCAGGATCAGTGTCATGCCACAAATTGGTCGTATCGTCAGCAAACATAGTAAATACCCCAGATATATTCAGTTTTGATAAATCATTCATATATAGCAAAAACTGTAAAGGCCCCAGTACAGAGCCTTGGGGAACACTAGATGTAATTATTGTTTTTTGGGTGGATGTTTCATTGTTTTTGAAATACTGACTGTTGACGATTTGAAAGATAAGACGATATCCAATTCAGTGACGTGCCCCTAAACCTATACACCTCTAGTTTGCTCAGCAGTATTCTATGATCTACACAATCAAAAGCTTTGGCTAGATCACAAAACTCTGCCGTAGCGACCTCACCATCATTCAACCCATTATACAGGTTCTCAAGAAGGGTAAACATGGCATGATTTGTGTTTTTAGAGGCCTGAAATTTATATACTGGTTGATGATTATTTCATTATTAAAATAGTGATAGTTTGAAAAAGCTTCAAGTTAAATTTTTTTTTAGATTCAAATGAAGAAGTGAATAATTTGTTGACAAACAGTCACTTGAGAAATTTATTAGCAGCCATAGACAAATCAGATAACGCTGATGAAGTTATGCAAAAAGCTATGCAGGAACCAATTTTTGTAGAGTTTGCTGATGCCTGCCTTAAAGTTGTCGAAGAAAAAACAGAAGTTGAAGAAAATGCTTGAAAAGTCTGATATTATATTATTACAGTTTTTTTACCCTGCTACAATTTAACCAAAATAAAAACACCATGAAGGCAGGCTGTTAAATAAGAAGACTAATGCGGTAATATATTTTATGAAAAATTCATATATATTTATTTGTTGTTCTCTTTAATAATCACACTTCTTTTATTTCTACAATGCATCTTGCTAATTTTTTGTCGTTCAAAACAATAATGGATTTATATTTAAGTGTGACAGTTTTAACAGTCTAAACTCTTGTTCTTTTTAAAGAAGATTACACCTCTACAGATAAAAGTCCGTATTTACATTTTTAAACTTTGTCATAAACTTAAAAAACTAAGTAGAATAATATAAAAGAAGTTCACAATCAGATTGACCCTCACACTACCACGGCAAATGAAATATTAGTATTCTTATTTCACAGCCACATCTCATATATACTTAAAGGAAGAGATTGTGTAAAATTACCAATAATGTGATTGAATCTGGATACAGTGTTTTTAATTTATGATAATTGACAGATTGATATAAAATTCAGTCTTCAAATTTAATCATTTGTTTGAGACACTATGCTTTGTTCATGTTTTTTTTAGCCTGTTTCCTCCGAAAATTTGAAAAATATCCATGTGAGACAGCAATAGGGGAGGTTACATGTTATGATTTTCCATTTGTCAACAACGTTAAACATACTTAATAATAATGGAATTAACGATCATGTACCTGGAGTGAAATTAAAGTTGCACAAACTGATCTTGTTTGGCATTTTAATTCCGCTCCAAGTATATCATCTACCGTTAATTCAATTTTTATTGGGTATGGTTAATGCTGCTGTCAAATATAAAGTCAAAACATGTATCTTCCACTGTTGTTACCTCTGGTGGATCTTTTTTAAATCTTCAGGTTAAACAAGATAACTGACCGATGCGAATCCCAGAAGATTTGTTGTTATATTCCTAAACCTAACTCACAATATTATTCAAGAAGTTTCATCTAAATTTTATGTTTTTGATAAATTTATGTTAAATTTGACTTTCAAATTTATTTAGTTTCATGAAATAAATGACTGTTTAATGGCATTAAATTACGTTTCCTAACTTCTGTTAAAAAGTTCTATATTGTGTTTACTTATCGGAACTGTATGGATAAAAAAATGATTTGTATTTTACATTTTGTCTGCGATAACATTGGCAAATTGGTGAACTGATTATTTTACTTTAGGTTTATAAATAATTTTCCTTTTGTACAAATAGGTTAGTTCCAGTAGAGTATTACATGGATATTTCGAACATGCACTCAATACTTGCTTCTGGAATGTGTCTGGCACCGAGTAGGGAAGACAAAGACGATAACCCCATTTACTAGAGACTAAAAAATCATTTTTGAAAATATCTTTAAACCAGAGATCTGGCAAAGCTCACAATTTCCAACCTACTTTTGCAGAACTATGAACATGTTATATCTAGCACAGACATAGAGCAATATCACGTTTTGTACCTCAAATTCTTGCTGATATTCGTAAACTCAAAAGTTACATCAAAACAATTTTGATGGTCTCAAACCAATACCGGACGGGATTTCCACATTGCCCCTAATCAAATTGTTAAAACACTCTACTGGAACTAACCTAATATTTCTATTAAAGTCGCACTTTATACAGTGCGTTCCACATAAAAGGTTAACATTACAGTAAATATGTCATATTTGATTATAAAGATAGGACAAACACTTTTAATTTTGAAAAAAATACTACAGCTCAATGACGCAAATTTTGAATTTTACTGTATACTTGGGACATGGAAGTTTCAGATTTTATTTGACTCTTGTTAGTTTAATAATCAGGCAACTAAATTCGATTTTTACATTTTTTGTGGTCATTTTAAATAATAGAAATGTTAACCTGTAAAATGTGACGAATCCTTGTTATGAATCCTACTTGATATATAAGATAGATTAAGATTTTTTTAAAAAGATAGACTGTGCGTCTGAAAAAGACGATTAATATTAATGTTGTGATACTTTTAATATATAAGGCATATCAATAAAGAACTTAATATTTTTCGTTGTTGTTTTTTTATGCAAAAATCACCTTGTATTATTTTTTATCATCGGTTTTTCTTTATTGGCGTTACTACTACTTGTATTAAATTGGTGGTAAGTTGACTTCAGCCACCTAAAAATATATCGCTCATTCGAAACAATAGTGAATTAGGTTTAAAATATATTGAAGAATATTGTTGAACATCGACACATCTATACTTTAGTAAATGAGCGGTAGGTAGTATAAGTGTCACTGTTTTAGATGTGTAACATATTTGCGCTCGGTTCCCTGCAATTTGTGGCAGTGTTTTCGTTATATGGGACGGAAGTGTGTAACAGGAAGCCAGTGAAGCGCGAATTGACCAATGAGCGCGAGCAGCAAAATGAAAAGACAAAATGATCCATTTATAAAATCCGGTACAACATTGTTTGAAAACATGTAACGAGTGTGAGAGAAGGACTGACTTATCCTCAGTTCCTGATCGGCTGCAATGGAGGTAGTGTTGGATTTTTCGTAGTCAGTGGCGTGGCGTGGTGTTTTGAACAAAGATCTCTACACAAAATAACCATTACAAAAGTAGATACTTTTTTTTGTTGCAAAGGCTGGCGCAGGAAACAAAATGTGCTGGACTAGATGCTACGAAAAAACTTGAGCAAAAATACAATAAGTCATTTGGCTGCATTGTTATTGGATAAATTATCCAGTCGATTAGTAGAATTATATAGTATATCTTTACTGGAACAGATACCCGGACGTTGACTTACATTCAAAAGCTAACATTTTATTAAATAATATATTTACTATATATTTTACTTTTTAATTTTTTATTAAAAAGAAACAAATTTATAAATTCATTCAACAAATTAGATTCAGTTTTCCTCAATGACATAATCATCTAGATCTGTCGGTATTGCTACGTTGTTCAATTTGTTAGCAAGAGACCAATATCTTTTTCTTAAGAAATGTGCGCTATTCTTTGGTTGTCGTTGTCTGGTAAAAACTCCTTTTTTGTTTCCTCCAACTCTTCTGATATCTAAAAGCACAAAAGAATCTCTAACAAATGACAACTTATAAAAAACTAAATGAAGAACATATTAAAAGGGATATATTAATAAATTCAACTAGCATATAGCTACCGAATTTCGATATTCGTCGTTGTGAACTCCTTATCTTCATAAACAATCGACTACAATATCTAATTCCGCCAATTTCCATGTTTGAAGGACACGAGATTATCTATGAAGTCTTCTCTATTCTCGATATAGAGCCCAAAAACGGTATTCAACTGTGAATAATATATACTTAGTTCCTGAGGAAAGTCTCAGAAACTAGCAGCTTCCTTAGTCCTATTTCCCGGAGGAATTTTAGGATACCTACTAGCTTTAACTTAGGTAAATGTCCCTCTTCTATCCAATACTCTCCTAGGTGTTGTTCACTCTGTAGTTTCGTCCTCACGGATTTCTAAGTAAATCACTGCATTGGATGTATGGTGCAATTAATGTTGCCTACCTCTAAATTCATAACAGTTATCATGTTGTGTCATATCGTTTATCGCTTTTTTTTGTTAGACCTCAGTACTAATGTTTAATTGATATTCATATTAATAAAATTTACATACCATTTGCTGTTTTAAAATCAGCAAAATTCCAAATCATCTCACCAACGAGCCATCCCTGATCCCTCAATTGGTCGAAGGCTTTAAAATGTTCAGCCATTAATTTGACCTGAAACTCTTCCGACCACATATATGTTGGTAGCTGAAACAATTAGTTAAATAAAAATCTGTGTCTAAACAATTTATCAACAAAAATTTTACGGAGATAGTTGTCCTTGAGATTCTGACAGAAATAGGTCAGGTAAATTAGGGGGATAAGAAAGCAAAGAGTTTGTTGGTGAAAATTCCAAGTACGTGGAAAATTTACTTATATAAAACCATTCAAAAATCAGTCTTACCATGTGATAACCTTCTAAAGTGTCAGCACCATACTCTGTTACTAGGACTGGTTTATTATGTTTCTTGTGCCAGCCTTCGGCTTGAGCTACAAATGTTGGAATGATAACTTCTAAATCTCCGGCATATTCGTACCAAGCAGCATATTTATTGACGCCAAGAATATCCAAAAATTGCCCCTAAAATTTATAAAATTATTTCACCAATAGAGAAGAACGAATAGGATGATCAACTTACGGAATGGTCCACGTCAAATCCATACAGATTAGCAATAGTAATAGGTCTGGATTGATCGAATGCCTTTATATGTGAAGAAATGTGACTAAAAACGATAAATATGCCATTACAATTGGACAAATAATAACAAAAGTTTAGTTTACTTACCGATAATAATCTTCAGATTCTGATACTTGAGTTCTGGGTTCGTTTGCGATAGACCAAACTACAACACTTGGTCGATTTTTGTCTCTTTGGTACAATTCCGTTAATGATCTTTTGTGATTTTCTAGTAAAGCATCATTATAATTCCTAAAAACTCATTTGATTTGTTTTAGGTAAAACTGTTTAATAAACAAAAATTCAGAAGAAATATTGATTTGGGTGTAAAATATGTTTAGGAAAAAAATGTGGGTGGAAAATTATGAAAGAACAGAAAAGAGGACAATGTTGCTCTTAACTTTAAGATTTAAGTTCAAAAGTACTCTTTAACTGAGCTTGGACCTCTAAATTTCAGAGTGGTCTATAGCTGAAATAACTCCATATGTAGAGCATAATACAGAATGTGTTGGTAAATAAGGCAAATGTTTAAAATATCAGTTTTATGTCAAATCAGAATGTGTACATGTAATTTTTCATAGTTATATTTGTCTATTCCGTTGGTTTCAATCACAAAACTTGAGTATATAGTTCGTGCAAGTCCGTCAGAAATCCTGGTGTAATTTGTGGCATTCGTTCATGGTCTTACTTTAGTGCGGCCTTCCAGTTCATTTAGATCTTTCCGGCATTCCTCTACCGGTCTGGATGTTAATATATTTATCCTACGAGTATCAGTCCTGTTTATTCTGACACATTGTAGGGAAATCTCCGCCTGAAATATAGAGGTATGCTTTCCCAATATCTTGTGTTCCTCATTTCACAATACACTCGCCTGCTCTTGTCCCTTCCTTAGACCTTAACCCATCTGTGTACCAGATCTCACATCGGGAAAGCGTCAGTCCACTTGGGACTTGCCAGTCCTTTTTCTGAGGTATCTCTACCTCATATCTGGGACTGGGAAGAAGTTTAGTAGCCACATGGTCTTTTTTAGATATGAAAACAGACGCTTCACTTACAATATCCTTAATGGATGTGTCCTGGTCTAACTGTTTTGTTGCTCAGGCTCTTTTTACCTTGAAGGGATAATGGTCCCAATCACATTAAGTCCCTTGTTTTCGAGTAAAGTATTATGTTCGATTTGGTGGCACTTATATTTGAACCAAACTCTTCCGTTCATTTTGTTCAGAGCCAGTTACATGCTCTCTTTGACTATGGTATTGGATTTACCTTGTGATATGATGACCCAGATCGTCCACATATCCCCAGACAGTATGGAATGTGGTGGTAAAGATACATGTTAAAATGAAAATGGAAGTTAAGAAATAAGGTTGTCAAAGACGAACAGAAGGAGAAGGAAACACAGGATGGAAAAATAAAGGTAAAGTGACATAGATTACGAACTCAAAGTGATTGAATAGCTCGGATTCTTGTCGCGACGCATTAAGAATTGAGTTGTTAACAAATTATAGATACATGGAAAACTTACTCTGTATTAACAGCGGGTACTTCATCTAAGATCATGATTCCCAATCGATCTGCCATATCCATAATTTCTTCAGCATAGGGATAATGTGATGTTCTGTAAGCGTTAGCACCGATCCATCTAATTAAATTGTGATCCCTTATAATCAAAGGGAGATCTAAACCTTTTCCACGGATATCTGAATCTTCATGTCTTCCGAAACCTCTAAAGTAGATCGGCTTACCGTTTATGGTTACACTGGTACTATTCCAAGCTAATTGTCTTACTCCAAAATTTTCGGAATAAGAATCTAGTGGTAAGTTATTTTCTCCAAAAAGTTCGACCTTAAATAGAATAATAAAAAATGAATAATCAAAGGGTGCTTTGCTTGTTGGGCTTTAACTTTAACTGTTCACTTTTCATTTCAACAATTAGATACTCACCTTTAGTGTATATAAATAACCAGGATCGTCGTCCATTAAATAGGGCCACCATAAATTGGCATTTGGGATATTAATTTCTCCGCTACTTCCAGAACCCTTAGCCACTTCATTCTTATTTCTATCTAATATTGTAAGCTCGTATGTTACCGGAGTACTGTCTCCATCAATATCCACTTTATAGGCAACAACACCTACAGTTGAAAATTATAACAATAAATGTTCTCTTTGGCTGGACTAAATTACTACATTGGTTCTATGAAAGGATCTAAAGTATAGGACTACTTCAACCAAGTTGCTTAAGAATATTTTGAAATGAGCATTTTATTTAAAGCCAACAAAAGTGCTAGTAGGATTATGAACACTGGGGTCTAAATAAAAATTACTCTTTAAAAGTTACCTTTACAGACACCAGAGATACAAAAGCTAGATTATTTATGGATGGGTTTTAAGAATCATGTGGATTAGTGTCAGTCGTTTTTGACCATCGTTTTTAGGATCTTATTTTAACTATCTAACGCCATATCTCAAGAATCCAGTAAACTTATGACTGATTGCTTGATATTTCATTATTTGAGGATGATGGGTTTAAATTTAAGTGGGACCACCTTGGAGCAATACTAAACTCAATGCGAAAAGAATAATTGAAATCGCTTAATAAACAAAGAAGTTATGACCGAAAAAAAAATTGTTTAAAAATGGCTAAAAAGTATTTGGCCTGCTGGTGAATGTGAAAGCTCGTCTTAAGACCTGTTGAAAACTTCTGAATTGCATACCAAGTTCGTTTTTCAACACACCAGATGTTTTTTCGTTACTTTCGTTACGCATAATTACCTGTTGTTCCTTGAATGGTAGTGGAAATATGAATGTCATCGATATAGGTGTTTGGTGTTGTATATAGAACGACAGGTCTATCAATACCGCCATAATTGAAAAAATCAAAAGTATATGACAACTTATTTTTTCCACTAAAACAATTAAATCAGTTTTGTATAAAAAAAATCCAATAATATCAGTTGAATATTCAATACATTTATTATATTATATGGAAGCTGAAAGCATCGTGAACCTTTTAGAGCTACTTGAGTAAACCAGTCTTTATAACGAAACTCTAAAAGCACGCCCCATTCTTGCCATTTTTGGCAGTAAGTACATTTGGATGAGTCTGATTTTGTCCATGTGTTGGTTGAATCTGCAATGCCTTAATAGATCCTTACCATAATCCTTATTAAATGCACAAGGAAATATTTGATCTTATTCCTCACCATTAATTGTGACACATCGTGCTTTTTTTGGATCTATTGATTTAACCTTTTCATTTCCCTTGTAACTTGTGCTGCCAGGTACTCATGGTAAAGATATAATCTGTCTAAATTACCCAATTCTTGGTTGTCAAAATATTTGGCGATGGTCTTTTCCTCTTGCCATGGTAGCAGCTTTTGCCTGCCTCCAAATGTTTACCTGAGCTATATGAGTATCTTACTGCACAGCAAGTAGTTTCTACATACATTGATTCTGCAATTCGTGCCACTAATGAAATTACGAGTAGGAAAAATACTAGTTTCTTCCCGATAGGATGAGAATGTTAAAAAGTTAAATTAAAACTAATGAGATAGATTAAAATTTACAAAGTGAACTTCCAAAACTTTTGTAACTACTTACCCAGGTAATTGTGAAATGGAACCTTGAGGAATACTGCCACTGTCTAATGTGTTATCAACAATTACTCTAATAACATTCTCTTCGTCTTCGTTTATCAGCGACGTTATTTCTCCAGCAAATGGTAAATGACCAATTTTATGAGTTAATGCCAATTCGCCATTGATATACTAAACATAAAACGTTAAAAATGTTATCTTTTTCACTTTTTCTACGCCTCTGACGACCAAAATATTTCGACTTCAATATAGTGTGTGAGTTTTTTAAGTTATTTTTGATCTTCGTTTGCAAAATAATAAACAACTTTCTGTTTCTAACACCTTCATAATAACTTTTTTAAACGCGACATTTTTGAAGCCATGCGGTTGTTCAAATAAATAAGGCCACATTTGATGTTTTTCAGCCTCTTCCCCATCCAATAGCAAAAGCCGACAATTTTTGACTATACTATATTCATAAAGAAGAGAGAGTAATAAAAATGCAAATTTGGATAAATTTTGTAATGAGTGATCAATCACTTTTTCTTCTCTTTTAAAAATTTTCTAATGTACCTCAGGTAAAAATCCTTTATTTTCATATACCTCACCCTGTTCGACCGGAGAATACAATAGAACCCAAAACCGAGAACAATAGAAGGCAAGGGATAAACTATTCTCATAAGCGCCGCAATTGGGGGAAACTTACATTTCAAGTACCGTGGTATACACTGTGTTCATTTGAAAAGGACCCACCCTTAATATTTCAAAAATGGGACATATTAGAAAGAAATGCCGAAACACGTCAATTTTTAACTTGAGGGGGACACTTTTTGGCGCTAATGGAATGCCCCCGTATTGTGTTATGGTAGAAAGACTCTTTAAAGAATAAAAAAATTACAAATAGTAAAAAGACAACTGTTAACAATGAAAAACTGCTATTTAATCATGCCTCAAAGTGACCACCGTTAACATTCAGGCAATAAAAGTTGAAAAAGAGCCAATTTTAAACAACGATTAAATAACAATGGAAGGCTGGTAAAAAGGCAAAACAAAATGATTGAATAGAGATTTACCAGACCTTTTAAATGAGGTGTGACTTGATACCTGATGCCATTTGAAAAAATGTAAGGGGTGTCTCCAGTAGGGATTCAGATTCACCCCATCTAACGTTTATGACATTATCGCCAAAAAGTGTCCCCCTCAAGTTAAAAGTTGACGTGTTTCGGCATTTCTTTCTAATATGTCCCATTTTTGAAATATTAAGGGTGGGTCCTTTTCAAATGAACACAGTGTATAGGTATTAGTAAAGAAAATAGTAAATATATAAAAAGTTCTATGAAATTTATTAAAACAAATTACTTTATAAATTCAATAATAAAAATACATTTTAGGAATAAAAGTAATATTATATTATATATATATATATATATATATATATATATATATATATATATATATATATATATATATATATATATATATATATAAAACCAGAAATATTGGGGAAACGGCAAGTTTATAAAAGTGAACTCTTCTTACTAATTTAACAATATTTCTGGTTTTATACCTAATTAGTCGGCAAAGACTATCCTATATATATATATATATATATATATATATATATATAAAAAATCGAATTGGCGTTTTAACTATAATTAATAAGCACACCTAAAAATTAAATAAAGGCTAAACACGTAAAAAAAATTTACGGTTGTCAACTATTACAACTACAAAATTAATTAAAATCAAATGGAGGTAGATACGTTTCTTTAAAAACAGTCAAAAAAATAGGAATAAATAAATGTAATGAAACATTAAGCAGTACGTTTCTGTCAAAACAGTCAAAAATAGAATTACAAAAAAAATTGTTATTAAATAAGTAGATACGTATCTTTAAAAACAGTCGAAAATAAAATAGGAATAAATTACTCAGATTCAGAAGAACAGTAAATGCTCTCATCATCACTCTCATTTTCGTCCAAAGAAATAATTAACGGTTCCACAGTTGCTTCGATTAAACAATCAAGTTTCCACATTTTCTCTTCTACTTTTAAAACATGTTGTACACATTTATGCCAATTATCTGGAGTTGTTTTTTTAACTGATTCTTGAAAAAGCACCTTCACATGCTTATATTATAGGTAGTACTTATTATTCCTTGCTACATACCCTTTCATTTGAGCCCATATTAATTCTATTGGATTAAGTTCACAATGGTAAGGCGGCAGTCTTAATACTGTTATTTTTCGTTTTCCAGCCATATCATCGACAACTTTCTTATTGAATTTTTCTTTGTGGTTATTTACCAATGGTAGTAGTTCTTTTTTTACCATATCTGCCTCAAAATTTATGTTTTTTTCTGTAAGCCACTTACAAATATCAGCTTTTCTCCATGCTGTGGTTGGTACTTTTTCAAGGTTTCTGGAATGGTAACTGGCGTTGTCCATTACTATTACTGAACCAGAATGTATTAGGTCTAACATTTGCTGAAAGTATTCTTCAAATGTATCGCCATTCATGTAATCGCCACAATGGTTTGACGGAAAGACCAAAAGACCTCCTTTTACAAACCCCTTTTCATTGCCAATAGGGACAATTATCAAACGTTTTCCCTTTCCTGACGGCGGTTCATCCCTGTCGACCAACCTTCCATGAATGCCTGTCGAGCACTTTTCACATTTTTGTCTTGCCAGTGTTTGCCAACAGTGTGACCTTCATTCACCCAAGTTTCATCAAGAAAATATATATTTTTGCCCTCACTTCGAAATTGCCTAATTTGCCTTAAATATTTTCTTCTCCAGCAAACATCTCGTCACTTTCTATTAAAACCGCCTTTCTGTTATGTTTTTCCCAAGAAAAATTAATTTCTCTTAAAGTTTTCCACAATTTCGTTCTTCCAATATTTGGAAACCCACCATCTTGTTTTATTGAAGCATAAACTTTATCAACAGTGGGAATTTCCTTTCTAAAATAAAAGGAATGAACTAACCGCCTTAATGCATTTTTTTCATCCTCATCAAATTTTATTGGTTTTCTCCCAGACTTTGATAGCGGCGATTTTAATGATTCTAATTTTCTTCCATGTAGTATGCTATAAATAGTTGATTTTCCAAATTGGGTAAAATTAGAAAACTTCGTTACCAAATTATCCACTGTCAATGTTTTATAGTCTTTTTGCAGATTATCGAACACACTAAGAACTGTTTGTTTTTCTCTAAGCGTTAAATGAGCACGACTTTTATTTGTACTCGGAGTAGAAGCCATATTTTTTTTACGTTCTAGATACACAAACTGCACACACTTTAAAAGTTAAAACTATAATAACAAGCAGAGCAGATTTTTAGTCAATTTCGGAACCAACTCATAAGTACCTATAATACCAGGAAGAAACAAAATATGCTAATAATCTAAAAATCTTAAAATCCTAAAATTTTATTATTACATTGCTACTTAACCCTCACTTAAACTTAATCCTCTAATTATGCACCGGAAACGATTATAATGGCATTATCTGCATACCTACGTATTATAGTGCAAAAACAGAACACGCATAATAAACAATTTCTCCATCAGGTTAAAATATAACATATATTTTTAACTGCTGTCTTTTTTCTATTTTTTTTTAATTTAAATGTTGGCAAAACACCTCCGCCAATGGTACTCTCGAAAAACTGGGTTTTTCATCGTTTTATTACTCTCTCTTCTTTATGAATACACTTTAGTCAATTAAAATCCTCCATTCTCCTACATCCACTTGTTATTTTCCCTTTTAAAAATTTTGTTGCAAGCTAGGCATCGGCCTACTAATAGGTTGGTTCCAGCTTTCATTTAGGAACCGTACAATAGAGTACCTAGAGAGTTATGAGCACAGTTTCCCATTTCAATCCCTGCTATCTCCTGGCTACTATCTACTTTGAGTGAACAGAATGGGTAAATAGTTAATTCTATGTATACTTATACTTACAACTTCTGCTGAATAACAAACTGAACCAAATCGTAGCCATATTTTTTTATCTTGCTTCCAACTATGAGGAACTAGGAATGTTCTTTCATAAATAACCGGTCCTAGATGGTCACGCGCGTCCAGCGTCGTTGGTATATCGTTAAAACTTGCTGGTACCGGCATTAAATGAACATCTTTGTCATTAGGGTTTCCCTAAAGAACAGGATATCAGAATTAATTACTATTTCACGTAAAAAACGAATTCTTTATTAAAATAGGCTCTGGTACAATTCCTCCTGAGCGGCATGAACAAGCTCTTGTACACCACTGGTTGGATTTCTGCGTGCTGCCACTGTCCTGAAAAGCATGTCCCAAACATGTTCTATTAGATTCATGTCTGGCGATAAGACAGGCCACTCCAAACGTGATGCCTTCGGTTTCTTGAAAGCGTCACCAACAGCTACTCGCCATAGTCTCACGAGAGGATGTAGAATCTCCCTGAGGTATCTATCACCAGTAATTGTTCCCTGAACATGGATTAATTATGTGCGGCCGTTGAAAATAATCCCAGCCCAAAACATAGCACTGCCTCCTCTAAAGGGGAGCACAGGGCGGGCATGGGTCGGCTGGGCTGCTCTCATTGGCTCTCTTCACACATGTACCAAACAAATTCTTTTCTCATCAGAAAAAAGCACAGAATTCCAAAATTCTTCGGGCAAGGCGGCGTGTTCTTGGGTCCATTGTAGACCGCGAAGTCCGTGCACAGGTAGTTGTCGGAGTACTCCCATTGGTCGACGACACCTCAATCCTGTCGAAAGTATTTGTCCCCGCGATATAGAGACCGATACTGAAATTTCCAAGGCATAAGTCTGATATTTATTTGAGGTGCTGGTATGTATGTATGTAAATTGGGGTGATATTCACTGAGACCTAAAAGATCTATTATGCCCCCTTACTTCTACTTAGTTCCTGAGGAAAGTCTCAGAGACTAGTAGCTCCTTTAGTCCTATTTCCCGGATGAATTTTAGGATATCTGCAGGCTTTAACTTAGGTAAATGTCCCTCTTCTATCCAGAAATCTCCAAGGTGTTGTGCCCTAGGATTCTGAATTGCTGTGCAGTTCGCAAGTATGTGGATGGAGGTTTCTTCTTCCGTACCACAGAATCTACATTCTTCTTCCTCCAGTATTTTGAGCTTTTTCAGGTGCCCATTCAGGCGACAATGCCCCGTAAGGATGCCTGTTAAAACTCTTAGTGCAGTTTTACTTTGACTTATGCATTCATTTGATCTCAACAGGTTGTAGTCACCCAGAAGAATCTTTGATTGCCTAAGTCCAATGGTCAGATCTTCTCTTTTCTTCGGCTTTGCCTATTTCTTCCAATATTACATTGGAGCTGATACCGCAAAAGGGTTCCGGCCCCCAAAAGGGTGTTCCAGTCCCCATCTTTGCTAGTTCATCTGCTATTTCATTTCCTTCTATCCCTGTGTGGCCTGGAATCCACAGTAAAGTGACTATATTGTTCTTGCCTAGTTTGCCTATGCATTCCCACACCATTTTGGAACTGATAACACAAGAGCTCAGTGCTTTAATGGCTGCTTGACTATCCGACATTATGAGGTGCTGGTAATGCCATGGTCGGGTTTCTCCGGATCGCCAAGGGGATATTGAGGTTTTGCCGTTCATTGGTAACAGTCCTTCTACCGTTCCTAGGTCTGTCACGAAGAAAATTGGTCTAGAGATAGCGGTTCCATGTACGAGATACATCACTTTGCAATCTACCAACTCTATTAGCCACGAACAATTGAGAATGGCATTCTTCTATTAGACCTATTATTCTGGCACGGTCAATCTCACTTATGATTTGACGATTCATGTTGGCAGTCCAAATAATAAAATTCAACTGTCTTTGCTAGCAAAATTATCGTACTCTCTAACAAAAAAATTGTAAACATGTATTTCATGCCAAAACAAACCCTTGATATTTTTTTTTACTTGAAACTAATTAATTAATTAGTATCCAGTCCATTCTTGGGGAAGAAAAAACTACTTTTGGAGATATTGGGTGATACAAAACTTTTGAATCTATATGTATAATAGCTCGCTTAAAAATTGACTGCTAAAAAGTTTCAGAGTAATTTGTTTCTTTATCTACTTATCTACAACGAAAACAATTTTTATTAAATGCTGGAGCTGGAGATATTCAACAACATATGCAATACTTACTGATAATCCGTTTAATTCACTAAAATTTCCATTGGTATTAAGAGAAAATAACCAAAGTCCATCCAAAGATTGCAACTCTCTTGTTTTTGATATTTTAGGATAAAGAATGCCACTTTTCACATAGCATGGTAAAAATATTAAAATAAAAATTGAAACTTTAGTTACAACCAGATTCATGGTTCCGTTTTCTTTATTATATTTGTGCTATCAATTTATTCAATCTGTATTTATAGCCCCCAGTTTTTTGTTTGATAAGATTGAAGTACCTATTAATAAATTGTATTTGTTATCAATCAATTATCCATATTTTATGTAAATTATAGTTAAATTGTTGTTGAATTGTTAAGGCGTTCTCTGCACTTTAACCTTACGGAATCTTTTGTAAATTATTCTCACCAAGAATTTAGAAAGTTTGCTAGACTTTTTGCTAAGTTCTTATCAAATTCAATAGAGGTGAGCTCAAATAATTTATGTTATCACTAATGTTAAATGTCTCCAATGTGATTTGGATCTCAAGTAACTTGCCTGGAGTTAGCTTCTATAAATTTCCATGCTTTCTATACACTAGGCTGTTGCAAGCAGCATGTTTGAATGATTGGTTCGGCACCACCAGTCAGAGGCTTCAAGTCCTCGGCACCTCATCACCGTACATAGAAAATGAATAGTAGGTTCACTCGTGGTCGGCACTTTCATGTAGCGCTGATACAGTCTTGCCGAAAAACGGTCGTTAAAACACACGTGTATCGTATATACAGGGGTCGCGCGAATTACTACCTTCATAGCTTGTTGATTTATAGATGGAGTGTTTGGTACGGGGGCGAATGAAAATGTACGTTGTTAGAGAACTATTTCATTTTTCAGAAAACAATTAATTTTTCTAATTTTGTAAAGCGTTTAATAGTATTGTACTATTATTTTTTAACGTCTATAGATCACGCTTTTCTTATATGACAATTATTTACAGGTAACTGTAATTAAGTAAATACCTAGGGATATTTTATGAAAGACTACTTCTTACATTTTTCTTCATAGAATATGTTATCTAGCGGTGAAGTTAGAAATTTTAAAGTTATTTCCAGAGATTTCACCTGGCCATTTTTGAAATTTTCATTCCCAAGATTATAAGATGGATAGTTTCTGATATGCAGCCGAAAAATCAGTGTATGTGTATGTATGGGATGTAAGGTTGATTTAAAGCATTGTTTTCAATCTGTGGGTCGCGAAGCCTTACTCGAGGAGGAAAAATGCAAGGTTATACAATACAGTAAAAACACAATTTCAGTGAGAAGGATGGGCTTGTTTATTTTTCAAAAGTTTGCCAAATCATGGTGCTATTTTTGAAATGTTAATAATTAAATCATTTTCTAATTGGAGTATATTTCTCCTTTTATTTGTAATGTCAACCATTAAAGAGAACGTCAGTTCACATAGGTATGAAGTGGCGAATGGCACTAATAATTTTAGAGCTTCCCTTGCCAACTCTGGGTATTCATGTTTTCTTTTCATCCAAAACACGTCAACATTTTGCGAATAAAATTCCATTTTAAGCATGCCGTCAGCAGCTAAATCTATAAGATTGTCTCTCAGATTTGTGGTGACATCAGCCAGTTCTATTGACTTATCCAAGGAAGGGTTTAGAATCCATCTACGCCCATTGTCAGCTTCAGAGTGTAAGTCTCGAAAGTATGTATCATGCAAGGAATGTGAACCCTTACCACAAGCGATTGGCCTGTTGCATTATCTTCAACAGTTTTCTGAACACATGGAAAAGACTCAAATATAATGTTTTGCAGAGAGGTTGACCACAAATGAAGTTTTGTTGGAATGCTTTGATTTTATCTTTAGCTGTTAAAATATTTTCTTCTGTACCTTGGAGGTTCTTGTTTGAAATTATTAAGATGGCTAAAAATATCTGTCAGAAATGCTAAATTCAAGACCCAGACAGGGCCAGAAAAATGATTGGCATACTCAGATTCAGCATCTTGTAAGAACATTAACAATTCAGCTTTCAGTTCTAGAACTCTTGTCAATACTTTTCCTTTGGATAGCCACCTGACCTTATTTATTTTAATTTCGCAACGAGTACGCTATTTTTGCTTTGCTTCAGCGCCATCGCTACAAATAGCGATACATTTTTTTCAATCAATGTCGTAGTCGCAAGGGCTTTCTAAAAACATATCTTACAAACACTGGCCAGAAGTGTTTGCAGGAAGTGCTTTGCAAAATAAAATTTCATCTGCCTCAAAGCGCACAAATGCTACAAACTGAGCACAATAGGAAACATCTGTAGATTCGTCAAACTGCAAAGCAAAATGTGTGCCAACGCCGCGAAGTTAGGTCCGCGCAAGCTGGCGTCCAATTTGAAACCGCACGCAGCCTTGCCAACTTTCCTCGTACTTAATTGGAGTGGCTCTTTGTCCTATCCCACTGCGACCTTTGCAGATCTATTGTGGTCCTCCGCCATATTTAGAGCTCGATATCTAGCTTTATTCTTTTTATTAGACCTATTAGCCTGGATACCGCCTCCTTTGCGTAGCTCTCTGCCCTCGGTTTTTCTTCTCCGAATAGGTGAAACCGCACCCTTGCTAGGCCTTCGCACTCGCAGAGTAAGTGCTCCGCGGTTTCGTCTTCTTCCTGGCATAACCTACATAGGCTGTCATCTGCTAGGCCAATTGTGTGCATATGCTTCCTTAGCCTACAATGCCCTGTCAGCATTCCCACCATCATCCTCGTCGTTTCTCGACTTTGACATAGTAGGTCGCGTGACAGTCTGACCGAAGGGCTTTTAAGGAATAGCTTAGCGTGCCTTTGCCCCGGAGTTTCATGCCACCAGCGCAACGCCTGGCTGTTTATCCATTGGTGGATGCTCTCCTTGGTGAGGCATTTAGCAATTCCGCAGGAAGGTTCTGGCCCTATCATGACCTCCGTCGCTCCCTGCTTGGCTAATTCATCGGCCTTTTCATTGCCTTTTATTCCTTGATGGCCTGGCACCCAGGCTAGGGTCACTCTATTATGACTACCTAGTCTGTTGAGGGCCTTGCGACACTCCCACACCAGATTTGACGTCGTCCGATATGAGCTTATCGCTTTTAGTGTTGCTTGGCTATCGGAGTAGATGACGATTCTTTGGCTACCTACCTCCCGTCTCATCAACTCTTCTGCACAGCATTGCACCGCCATTACCTCTGCCTGAAAGACAGTGGCATGTTTCCCAAGGCTTAGAGAGATCGTGATCTTCTCTTGTACCCCATATATTCCGGCTCCTACTCCAGAGTCTGTTTTAGAGCCATCAGTGTACCAGTTGAGATTCGCTATTATAGGAGGCCCTCTATCCCAGTCCATTCTCTCTGGAATGATTACTGTGTATTCATTTTTAAAACTATATTGTGGGTCAATCTGATCCATTGGCATTCCCAGTATTGGATCTGCCTTTATTTCTTCATATAGCTTTTTGTAGACCTTACCTTGTCCTTGACTTATCGGAGTAGGCCCCTGTAATAATCTGTGACTTACAGATCTTGCATTTCCCTGAACGAAGATATGCAGTGGTGGCAGGTTCATTATTACCTCCAGGGCTGCAGTCGGCGTCGTTCTCATGGCCCCTGCGATACTTAGGCAAGCTTGCCTTTGGATACCACTTAACTGCCTTTGCGCCCCAATCTACAGTGTCCTGGGCCACCAGACTACTGATCCATAGGTTATCATTGGCCTCACGACCTGTGTATATAACCATTTGGTCATGTTAGGATTCAATCCCCAATTCTTCCCACACATCTGCCTACACCTTCCGAGAGCGATTCTGGCCTTGTGCGTGGTTTTTTCGATGTGAGAATTCCATGTAAGCTTCTGGTCAAAGATTACCCCTAGGTACTTAACTTCTTTAGCAAATGGAATTTCCACTCCGTTAATTTGTGGCTTTTGTAGACCTTGCAAATTTATCTTTTTTGTAAACGGTACCAGTGCAGTTTTGTGAGGGTTCACTGCCAGTTCCTCCTCCCTACACCAGCCACTTACTATATTAAGCGCCATTTGGGTGCGCTCTGATATCGTGTTTGGAAACCGTCCTCTTATGACGACAGCAAGATCTTCCGCATACTCGAGGCACTGAATACCTTCATCGGACAGCCGAACTAGAAGAGTATCTACAAGAATCGCCCACAAAAGGGGCGATAACACGCCTCCCTGAGGGCAACCCCTCCCCACCCCCGCCGTGATGGTTGCCTCTCCCAGGGTGGATGTGATTATCCTATTCCCTAGATTGACTGCAAGCCACCTGCAGATGATGGGTTCGATCCCTCTTCTTTCCATACACCTGGTTATAGATATTGGAGACGCATTATTGAATGCTCCCTCTACATCCAGAAAAGTAGCTACTGCTATTTCCTTGTCATCGATCGACTTGGAAAGTGGCCTGTTTAAGTCATCCAGAGCCAAGTCTGTTGACTTGCCTTGTTGTTAGACATACTGACGCTCGCTTAGAGGGCGAGTTGTCAGAGCGTTGTCCTTTATGTACCTATCTACTAGCTTTTCCAAAGTCTTAAGCAGGAAGGACGTTAGGCTAATTGGTCTATATGATTGGGGCGTTTGGTCTGATATTATACCTACTTTCGGAAGGTAGATGACCTTCACCTTCCTCCATATTACCGGAGTATATTTCCAAGCTAGGCTAGCCTTGAAGATCTTACTTAGTTGCGGCACTAATGCCTCTTTACCCTTCTGCAGTAGGGCTGGATAGATTCCATCCTCTCCCGGTGATTTAAAGGGTTGGAATTCATCTATCGCCCATCTTATTTTATCTGGTCTTGTAATAGCAGTGGCAATTTGCCAGTCTTCCCGACTGGGTCTACCTACCTCTTGGAGATTTCTGGCTACCTCCTGCCGACCTAGATACATGATAGCTCCTGGGAAGTGTGCTCTTGTCAGCAACTCCAAGCTTTCCTGAGCCGTTTCTGCATAGTTCCCGTCCGTTTTCTTCAGGAGACTCACCTTTTCATTGGAGCCTTCTTTGGCCAGAACTTTGTGGATTCGGGCGCATTCTGTGGTCTCTGTAATTTCCTCACAGAACCTTCTCCATGAGTCCCTTTTGGCCTTCCGGATCTCCTTATTATAGTGAGTAAGCTTACTCCTGTACAGGTCCCAGTTTTGGTTGAGCTTGGCTTTATTGAATAGCCTTCTTACCTCGGTTCTTAATCCCTCTAGGTAATTATTCCACCAAACTGTGTTCCCTTTGCGTTGCCTTGTTCGTTCTGGACAGTTCACTCGGTAGGCATTCAACATTGCCTCGTTAACCTGGTCAACTGCCACTTCTAGGCTTTCTTTCCCTTTAATAGTGACTGTCCCTTCCTTAAGTGACTCTCTGAGGGATTCATCATATCCTTCCCAGTTAGTCTCTCTTGGATTTCTGAACTTAGTCACTATTAGGGCTGATGACTTCAGCTCAAATCTGATATGCCTGTGGTCGGAACATGATGGTTCCTGCGATACCCGCCAAGCCAGTATGTTATCACTTATTCTGTTGGTACTCAAAGTCAAGTCTAATACCTCTTTCCTAACCGCTGTGACAAAAGTAGGTTCTGTACCTCTATTGGCAATAAATAACCCTTCCCTAAGTATGAATTCATAAAATGACTCACCTCTTTTGTTGATGTCCGTACTGGCCCAGATTGTATGAAGGGCATTGGCTTCGCATCCCAGTATAAGCTGCATGTCCCTCTCCCGGCAATAGTCTGCGACAGCCTTTAATACCTGTGGAGGACAGGTCAGCTCATCTCCTGGACAGTAGGCGGAACAGACGACTACTCTCTTCGTCCCACCCTGCGTTTGGTATGAAAGGATTCCTGCAACCAAGTCCCCGGAGCAAAGCCCTGGAATTAGTATACAATTAACTCTTTCACTGTGTATTATACATGCTCTTGGCCTTAATGCTGGCCTATGATAGAGTAACGTACCTGTTTGTTGTTTGAGGCCCGCTATGGTCCTTCCATGTACCCAAGGTTCCTGCAGAAGGGCCACATCTATGCCTTCTTTTTCCAACCTTCGACACAGCACGGCACTGGCAGCCTTGGCGTGTTGAAGGTTGACCTGCAGGAACCTAACGCTGTCCTCTAGGTCGAAGAGTGGGAATCCTCTGTGGGCTCTGTGACCCTGGGCTCCCCCTGCTCCATGGCTTCAGCCTCCTCCCTGACCGGTAACGGCCTTTTGAGAGGGCTAACGCCACTTTGCTGGTCTGCTTCCCCGGGTCTAACCTCTGTAGAAGATTCCCCCTTCTTCTTCTTCCCCTTTTTCCGCCCTGGGCCCTTCCCCGAGGCACTTGCTCTCACCTGTGGGGAGGCCGCACTGCCGGTTGTGTCAGTGGAGGGTCCAGGCTTTACAGCCTCCCTCTCCACTGCACCTTTGGACTTGGGTCCCTGCTCCTTGACCTTGAAATTAATTCGGCCCATCCCGAAGTAGGGACTCATGTCCAGCCTTTTGATCTCCTCCAAGGATTCCTCATCCATGGAGAAGGTCCACATCTGACCCCTTTCCATCGGGGTCTTTCCCCATATGGTCCAGAGCGATGTCCTTAGCTTCCGGTTGCTCACCTTCAGCCTGCTTAGGATTCGTTTACCCTCCAATCTCTCGCCATCCTCGTACTTACTTTCAAAAGTTTCGCGGCTTCTTGCAGAATGTAGGTTTTAATAATGAATATAGTTACCAAAATAGAGAAAATCATAAACGTGGACTTTTAAATTACTAACTTTTTGTCTCTCTAAGGCACAAGGGGGTCGCCAGAATTTTTCAACCCTTAAAGGGGTAGCGTGTTCAAAAAGATTGAAAAACACTGATTTAAAGCATAGAATTATTATTCTCAGGGATAATCAGTCTCTCTCCTTCACATTTCACTCAGTTACAGTTTTCTAACAGTAATTGCTTCTGTCACGTGCCGTATGCTGTACATTCAATCAGAAATACTTTAGATTACTTTTATTCAAAGTCACTTATCTCGAGTTTTATTGTTTTAGAAAACAACAAATTGAATCTGTTTGAAGTTGACAAGGATAGGTACTATTGAGATTACTACGAGTAGATAGCATTGTGGGCAGGGTACCAATAGTTAATTAAATCTTCTTTCTTGATAAAAAAACAAGTGTCACTAGTGACCCTACATTAAATATTTCTATTCGAGGTACTATTCTATCACTTGAATACCTTGAAAATTAAAGAACATTTCTCAATATTTCGTCGATTCGGCCCAGGGATTTAACAATAAAAGTTTATAAATGAAATTCATTTTATCTAATTGGCAGATGTTATCAATTAAAAAATATGTACTTTCATAATAGCCACATTTTAAAAACATCTTGTGCTATACAGGGTATCTGCAAAACAGTGGAAAGGTATCAAATATGCATTTTTTAAATAATAATTGATATGAAATTGAAATAGAAGTACATAGTACATGAATAGTACATGAACTGTGGCTATAAATGAAACAAAAAAGCTGGCAGTAAATAGAAACAACAAAATTCCCCGTTTCGTGTTCCAATTAACCGCTTTTTTATACAATCTAGGGTTGGTATCATTTGTTCTTGGTATAAGACATTATATCGTTCTTTGGATTAATTTTTTGCATTTGGTTTTATTAGCGTCACTTCGTTTTTTTCATTTATGTATTGGCTTATTGTTAATGTCCTTTACTGTAGATATTGGGGTTTTGGTCAACTTACATATCTCTTTTGCTGCATCGGTTATACTATAACTTCGATGTTTCAATGGTTCAAACACATTTTTCACAATTTGCTTGGCATCCCCTATTTCTCTTTTATCTATAAATATTTTAATCCCATTTTGTAAATATAAAAAGGGCATTCAAAATAAAGTAGGTAAGTGCAGTAAAGGTCACACAAAGGAAAACAAGCAACGAAAGCTCTTCTTATATTTACTCAATCAGATTAAAATATTTATAGATAAGGTGGAGGACAACCATTTATCGTGAAAAAAACGTTTAACCTGAAAAATAAAAATTCGGAAATATATCAGCCGAAGCACAAATAAATAATAGAATAATTAAATAAATTGAGAAATTATTATTATTTTACAAGCCAAACATTTCAGTTGTAAAATAATCATAATATTAGGCATTATCTTTTCCCTTTTCGAAGAAACGAGTACGATACTGTGCTATTGTTATCGGATTAACGACTAAAGTATGACCAGAAATATAAGAATGTCATAATCACCAACCACTTGAGTTATCACCAGGCGGTCGATTCTACGCAGAGCTGTACCTGCCCTAGCCATTAAATTTTGTTTTATGATGATGATATTGGGTTAAGATAATTTTTAAGAAGAATCGCTTGATTATAAGTGAGAATTGTTTATGTATATGTTACCGTTAAAGTATATAATATATGATATATAGCACAAAAACATTTATAAAAATTACGATAATAAATGCGATTATAGTTCAGAAAATTTATAAAATTCAAGTTGTTTAGAATTAAATTTGATATACACACACTTGTGAAGCTGCTGCTTTTTGCATATAAGTATATGTATATATAAGTTGAAGGTATTTTTAAACAAAATTACTCACGAAGATCAGTTTCACTTTCACTGTCGTCATCCAAATTGATAATAAACTTTTCTTTGGGAATTTTTTCTATACCCATACATGACTTTTCCCTTTTAATATGGGAAACACACTGCAGTTTCTGTTTGAATAAGAGCTTCGAAGTGCTGACTTAAGCTGATGCCATATATGTTCAATTGGATTAAACATAGTCTGAGCACCGCTTTCAGCCAATAAATCACAAAAATATTTCTTCTATTTTCGGTTCCTGCGTGTATTATCGTAATGCGTTTTCCTTTATTAGACGGCGTGTTAGTTTGGCACAAGTCAGATGAGTCTACCCAACTTTTGTTTGGAATATCGTGTGTATCGAATAAAGTTTCATCCAAATACACTACTGTTTTACCATATTCTCTAAATTGGTTTATTGCCAATAAATATTTAAATCTCCACTTCTTAAAGAGATTTTTCTGCAACTAGTGAGTTTTTTAAATTCAAATCCGTTTTGTAAAATAGTCTCTTTGCAACACTGGATACCAGTTTCATTATTTGCCGTTGCCAAAAATAACGGGGAGCCTACTATATTATTAAAATCCCAAACTATTTCATGAGATATATTAATCCGGACCTGGGAATCTTTTAAGGGACACACACTTTTATTGCTTATCTATTAGTTCGAACAATAGGTAATAATGAGGGTCGTCGGCTTATATTGATTTTCGACCTTCTTTGATCCAGGTCGTACTTTGCCTGCTGTGGGTTTTGGTCTTGAATCAATCATATGTTGGTATAAGTCAAAACGAAATATCTTGGAATGAAGTATAACTAGAAATGACTTTAGTGAGGAGACTGCACAAAATAAATATTGACTAAAAACCAAAGATTACAATATTTTGTAATCTTTGCTAAAACGAAGAATATTAGGGTACTAAACTGGAAAGGAGTAATAACGAAAATAAAATGATTGCAATAAGGTTTATTATAATGTGAACATGAAAGTATGATAATGCACAGTTAGGGAAATTCACAAGTATTGGATTTATGTTAAAAATTATCAACTGTTTTATTCACCAAGGTTTTGTCTGTAATATTTTGAATGTTGACTTGCTTATCTGACTAGTTTTTTGTTTAAGTTCCCGTTCCCGACGTCGAAGAAAACGAGTAGGGCCAATTTCTTGTTCCTCCAGTTACCCTCCCTAGCCTCTTCAACCAAGCCCATTACCCTGCCCAGCGCCGATATGCATGATTTCCCCTTCGCAAACCTGTACTGGTTTACCCTAAAACCCCCATTCCTACCAACTTCCTCCTCAAGTGCCCCAGGATACACTTAAGTGTTACCCTATTGTGGTTTGCAGGGTTACGAGTTTTTGTAGGCAGTCCCGGACCAATTTAGATCTGATTTGGAGGCATGCTAAGGATTTCAGTTTTTCCTGGCATGATCTTTGGTTTTAAGAAATTTTTCTTCGGTGGTCAATAAAAAAACAATATATGGATAATATTTTATTAATTAACATATATACAAATAATATTACAATCACAGTTCAGAATGTTTGTTAGTTGGTTGAATAACGTAAGGTCCCTCTAAATCTTCCGGTAACGTCACATTAGGATTATATTCGTTAGCCAATTTCCAGTATCTTCTTCTTAGATGATAAGCACTTGATTTCGGTTGTCTATTTCTAGTGAAAATACCTTTTTTATTACCTCCAACTCTTGTGTAAGCTAAAAAAATGGACAAATATTGATTGAGCAACAATTGGAGGTCCAAAAATCTACAGACACAAAGAGCAAAGGATGTTTTAAAAGATAGACCCATTTTTTTAAATTCGACAAATAATGAATTCATTTTAATTTCTTCACTTACTCTGTGCAGTTTTGAAATCGGCAAAATTCCAAATAAATTCTCCCAAAAAGAAACCTTGTTTCCTTAAATAGTCGAAGGCTTTGAAATGTTCAGACATTAAATTTACCTGATATTCTTCTGACCATATATAAGGAGGTAACTAAAAATAAATCCAAAATTCAAGAACACGCTAACTCACAATCCATCTCTTTTATAAAATTCCATAGCGTTTGGGTTATATAGTCCATAACTGTGTCATTCCTTTTTATCAATACTAAATAATTTACTTACAAAATGTAAACCTTCCAAAGTATCTGCTCCATATTCTTGCATGATAACAGGTTTTTGAAATCTGTCGTGCCAAGCCTGGGCTTCTTTAATTACATAAGAAGTAATAACATCTAAATCTCCATCATAATGGTACCAACCGTTGTATCTGTTGAAGCTTATTATGTCTACATAACGTGACTAAAAAAATAGGTTTTTACCACCATTTTTTATAGCACTAACGTGTAATTTCCTATCAATACTGGTGTGGAAAAAAAGAATACTCACCGACTCGACGACACCAGCACTTTGTGCTTCTACAATTGTTGTCGGTCTAGATTTATCCAAAGTTTTTATATGTTCGATCACTTCCCTAAAATAATGAAAAACAAATCATCACACTGTCGACAAAATAGGAATCCCAACACCATTCAATAGTATACAAATGGCTCTTAAAGCAATAGAATGGACTGGGATAGGAGTGTACGGGCCAGGAACCAAACACTCCGAAAGCTTGGGAAGAACCCCAAGTAGCTTTCAAGCGGAAATTCATGCCATAGAAAAGTGTGCCCAGTTCATTATTGATAAAGGATATAGAAGGCAAAGGATTATCATCATGTCGGATAGTCAAGCAGCCATTAAAGCACCTAGTTCTTGCCCAATCAGTTCTAAAATGGCAAGGGAATGCCTAGGGAAACTCAATGAACTAGGCGAGATCAACATTGTCACCTGTCTGTGGATTCCAGGACACCCTTGATAAAAGAAAATGAAATAGCAGATGAACTAGCAAAGAATCACCCTTCCGGAGGCTGGAACCTTTTTGCGGTATCAACGCCGAAAAGAGGAGAAGATCTGACCATTGGAAAAATCTAGTGGGACAATCAAAGATACTCCTGGGAGACTACAACCAGGTAAGTACAAATAAATGTCTAAACCAGAGTAAAACTGCACTAATAGTCTCAACAGGTATCCTGTCGGGACACTGTCGCCTGAATCAGCTCAAAATAGTGAAGCAAGAAGAATGTAGATTTTGTGGAATGAAAGAATAAACCTCCATCTACATATTGGCGGACAGAATCCTAGGGCACAACACCTAGGAGACTACTGGATAGAAGAGGGACATTTACTCAAACTAAAGCCTGCGGATATCCTAAAAGTTCTTCGGGAAATAGGTCTACAGGAACTACTAGTCTCTGAGACTTTCCTCAGAAACTAAGTAGAAGAAAGGGGGCACAATAGACTTTTAGGTATCAGTGAATGTTACCCCAATATATATACATACATGTCCAAACGTTCATTTCCTTTTTCACATTGCTTTTGATAACAAATTAAATTTGGTTAGAGAAAGTTTAAAGTAAGAGGATCGGTTTGGTTTCCATTGCAGCTCATACCTACTAATACTTCCCCAAATCGATCAAGGATCGAGAACGAGTGCTCAGCATCGAAGACCTAATTCAAAACATAAAGTACTGTGTTGCCATAAAGACAGTCCACGTCTTGTTAAATGTTGTTTCAGACGAAAAGGATCTGTTAGACAACCTAAGTCATTTCTGTCGTCTAACAATTGGTTGGTAATATTCTTCTAACCATGTAGAAAAGCCTTGGAATCAACTCGACTTATTGTCTTGGCAAAGGAACGTAAGTGACTGTACCAGCCGAAGAGCTGGTTTCTTTTTCTTCTTTTGGGAGCACTACAGCCTGTTGTACTGTACTCCCACATGTTGTCCATCCACCCAATTATCCCCGTACTTTCGAGTAGACGAAATAGGTCCATTGGATGTGTGCCATACTGATATTTAGTAGATCTTCGAACCCGTTTAACACATGTATCCCCTATAAAGGTCTTATTGTGTGCCTACTTAGAAGTGTTCCTCCAATGTAGTCTTTATGCCCATTTTTGTATTTGTCCTCGGACCACTTTCTTTGTGGTCCCAAGGACTGGTTCTGGTTCAACATATATCGTTGCAGAATATCTTCTCCCTTGTTCATTTTCAGAAATATCGTTATGTCCCGGCACCCACACTAGTCTTACTTTAATGCGTCCTAGTTCTTTATGGCATTCCTCTACCAGTCTGGATGTGTTACCTTTCGACTACTTAAAGCCGTAAGGGTTGCCTAGCTGTCAGTTAATATATTTATCCTATGAGTATCAGTCCTGTATTTGTTAATTCTGGTGGAGTTGACAACATTGGCCCAAAATAAAACAGGAGTAGAATATCTGGTGGTGCTTACTTAAAATAATTTTTTGCCGCTGGCTGTGCAGTTCTAGGTTCATTTGAAGCGCTCCAAATTATAACACTTGGACGATTTTTATCTCTTTTGATCAGTTCCGTTAAAGAAATTTTATGTTTATCTAATAATGTTGTAGTGAAGGTTCTAAAAAAGATAAATGATTAATTTTATTTGAGTTTCAAGTCGTAGAAAGAAGTAAATAAATACACTCACTCAGTGTTAACGCTAGGACATTCATCTATAATCATTATTCCTAATTCATCGGCAACGTCCATAATTTCTTCTGCGTAGGGATAATGCGAGGTCCTGTAAACATTTGCTCCGACCCATTTGATTAAATTGTGATCTCTGATAACTAATGGAAGATCTAATCCTTTGCCACGAATATCTGAATCCTCGTGTCTTCCAAAACCGTGTAAATATAAAGGTTTGTCGTTTAACAAAAGAGAGGTATTGGTCCAAGTGAGAGTTCTTATTCCTATGGGAATGGAATACTGATCTATCAGCTTTGAATTCTCATCCAATATTTCTACCTAAAATACATTGAAAAAATGTTTTTAAAAATTGATAAAACAAGGAAAGTTACATCAAAAATGTCAATCAATCAAAGGTTGGTTGTTATTAATATAAAAATTATAAAAAGAAACAAATTTTATATCTACTAATTACTCACCATAAAAGTATGCTGATAACCGGGATTACTATCCATTAAATATGGCCACCATAATATAGGATTTTCTACCTTTAACACCCCATTAAAGCTACTTTGGTCTTGACTAGATGCTACAATTGTTCTATTTTTATCCAAAAGTGTAACTCGACAAAGTTGGGTAGTGTTGCCTATAATGCTGATATTGTATTCCAATAAAGCTACAAAAAAATATCTACTGTTATTTTAATAGGAAATATTGATCTTTTAACGTGCGCGTCTAAGGTTTCCCCCCTCACATTATTTTGTGAACCATAAAACTTACATTACTTAACTTTTGGGTAACTGAACTAAGGTACTAATACAACGTTTTTGATGGTACTCATGACGTATTCATGATCGGACAATTCACACTATAATGTCGATACTCAGTCTGGTAAAATATTTTAAAGTAAGAAATGTATATGTGCATCCATGAGTGGCATTCGAGCGGAACTTGGATAGTGTGAATGTATTTCGAGATTAGACCGAGAACGAACTCTGATAGACATTATATCTTCTGATCTTTACACTTAAGAGACCCATAATATGAAGTCGTCAACGAACAGATTAATCTAGGGAGCTCTCCACTATTAAATTTTCTTCTTAAGTAACAATTGTAAAGATCAGCAGATATAGTTTTCCTTGGTTTCCTATATCATTGCACAGTTATACTGATCTTAAATGGGAAAAAGATATCCAGGATATCCCCATAGGGATAGTAATACCTAAGCTTTAATATTTGTAATATCATATCTTCTTCTTTTTTCTATTCACTATTTGGTCTATACTATATTTCTTTTTCCGTAGGAGCAAAGTGCCTCATTATTTATTCAAAAGTACTATAAATATAGGGTGAGTCTTTCTTTCTTTCTATGTGGAATAAAATGATAAAACAGGTCGGTTTTACCAAAATTAAATCGACATGTCCTGTATCGCCTCAAATACAATAGGGTCGTAAAATTCACAACAATTGTGAAGGATTCATTAATATGATAAGCCGGTGGCAAGTGTCGAGCAGCCAGTTTAAGGGTTTTGCCGAGTAGGGATGGGTCTTACAGTTTTTTTATCATGCTAAATAATTATGAAATTTCATTGTTAAATCAAATTAATTTTGAATATTTTCCGGAAAACCCATGGTTTTTTACTAGTGAATTAATTTATGTTTGATACAACTGGTCTAATAGATTAATTTTGTGTGTGTAATTTTATTGTATCATATAGTTTTGGTCAGTTTTTCAGAGATTTAACATAAAATACTTGCAAGGTTTTAGTTCGATCTCTATAAATTTCTATTATTATTTCAGTACTAATAAAATTTTGAATTTTATCGTCATAATCTTGAAAGTAGCATATCTTGATCAGATACATGATACAGATACCCGACAAATGAAAGAAACCATTCAGGTCTTTACCGAAAAATGTTACGCCAATGGTTTATTGCTGCTTTATGGCTATCGACCCTTTCTTGTGCTCCTATGCAATAGGAAATCTAGTATAGCCAAAATATTAAACATCGAGCAGGCATCATATCAAATGTAACTTCTGTCATTCTTACGATGATCTGTCAATATCGAAATAATTATCAATATCCTTTGAAATTAATTAGAAACAGTTAGTTTCATTTATAACAGTAATTCGCCAAAGAAGGTCATAAACTCATTTTTATTAGGTTACTTTGCTATTGGCATTTAAAGTTGCAGTTTTTCAATTTACGCGGCCATTTTTTCAACACTGTATAACTTTTTCATGCCCGATTGCACCACCTTGGATTAACAAGTAAGCCAGGCTTAAAAATCAAGCTTGCTGCACCATTATCTGAGCGGAGCTTATATACACGAAATTTTAAGTACAGCTTTGCCCATTCAAGTGAAGACATACAGTATTGTACGTAACCGTAGCTTTACTAAGAAATAATAGTGAAATGAGAGATTTGAATTATCAGTAAGCTGCACTTTGTTAATCCTTACATTTAAGCTATAAGCTAAACTGGTGCAATCGGTCATCAATCATTTTCCTTGCCCTTATCGATAAATTAACCAATGTTCTGTTTTAAAACGTAATAATTTATTAGAAATTCAATCATTTTCCTTTTCCTTATCGATAAATTAACCAATCATCAGTTTACCTGAAACGAATAAATATAGTCATAAAATTCTACCTGAAAAGTGTTTTGGCGAAATTACCTCTAGGATTATGACCATAAAAATCGACAAGTGATTAAATAATTTATTTTTGGCGAAAATACCTCCCTATAAATTGATGTGGCAAGGATTTCCAGCTTTTGTCGTTCGCCAATCTATCATTCTGAAATTTTTTTGCCTTTTTTGATGAAATCAGTTAATTTGAGGTCATTTGATTGAACACAACCAATCAGAACAACATTATACTGAAAACAGATCCCATCGGCTGTTTTCACTCTAGTACGTTGCCACGGATATACAGATACATGCAATGAGAAACGGAACATAGCTGTTTAATGTTCTCTCCGATCTAAATAGCCAACAAAACATTTCTATAAATTCACTTCAATGAATATCAAGTATTTAGCTGGACAGCTGGATTCAGAACCACTGTAAAAAACCCCGCCCCTTCTCCTTCCAAAATTTGTTAGTTATGTGCGAACTGCGATTTATAATTGAAAAAGTATTTTTTGATGGTAGTAGTTAACAATTTTTTCCTGAAAGGTGTACATTTTGATTCCTCTACGAATTTATTTTATTTTGAAAAGTTATGGGCTTGAACAATACTCTCAGCTATCGACTGTTGTTTACTGACTGTCTAACGCTAATTAAGGACCGCCCACAGTTGAGAATACGGAGTGGTGGGAATTGTAGGATATGTTATAGGTGTCCAAATAATAATCGTGTTTTTAATCTGTTGAAGTTTGATGTTGGTCGACTAGTTCAAAAGTTCAAAAGCAGTTCTGATACAATGTTTAAAACCCCTATGTTCCGTTTCTCTTTGCATGTATCTGTATGTAAAGTTATACATTCCTTCCGGAACAGTAACCGCCAATATTTGGCTCTTAGACCCTTTTGTTTCTGCTTGCATTCAAAGTTTCTCATGTTTCTTTGCCATTTCCACGATTTTCCTCCATTCCTTGCTGTCCTGGGTCTTTTGCCTCCAGTTTTTAATTTCCATTTTTTCTAGGTCTTTCTCTATTTGGTCCATCCATCTAGCTTTTGGTCTACCTTTTTTGGTCTGTTTTTAACGGGTGTCCACTCTGTTATTCTCTTTACATTACTACCTTCTTTCATCCTTTTGATATTGTAATGTTTTTGTTATTTATTTAAATAGTTTCTACTTGTGCGATAAAATGATACACACTATGGCTAATTACTATTTAATTATTTAAAGAAACACACACTGTATTAAACTCAATTTATATACACACTTTACTTAATGTCTACTAATTTATTTACACTCGGTATATTAGTTCTAATTTATTTTCACCACTTGAATATTACACTATTTATCTTCACTATTTCATTCACTGTCCGATTACTAAGAACTTCAGTAAACTGTCTGTGAACTCTTTGTCTTCGTTTCACTAACTGGTCAAAAACCCGCGTATATATAGTCCTTCTCAACTCTAGAAAATTCCAGTACCTTCCGCGCTCGTCCTATGCACAAACAAAGCGAATGTTCTCGAAACGGGCGCAGCCACTAAAATTTACAGTCGAGGGACAGGACCGGCTTTGAGTTAGTGACCTCGCAACAATATGTCCAAGACATCTCATTCTGGATGCCAATTATTCTTCCTATGTTCTCAGTTTCCAGTATTTTTTCTATTTCCAAGTTTGTCAATCTTTCATACTGTCCCTCATTTAATTTCTTTGGTCCAAAAATTTTCCTTTCGAATATTTTTAACTTTTCTTCCTGTTGCCACGGATACATTTTGATTTATTTCGATTTTGACGTTTCAAATATTTAATATTTGAAAATGTCACGCAAATATACCAAAAAATACTGTTTACAGTAAAAAGTTTGTGTGGAAAGCATTTATGCACTTTTGTAATGATAGAAAGTATCAATTAGATGGAAATAGAACATTGGAATAATTGGCGTCGATTTTAAAAGATTGGGCTGTGAACATGAGAAGAAAAGATGGAACAGAGTTTAAAGAAGCTACTGTCAAAACCATGTGGAACCTAGCAAGTGGGACTGCCATGGGACTGCCGGCAGAAGTGAAGACACAAATAAATGAATCCCTTTTCAAAATTTTATAGTAAGCCCATCGTAAATGGATTTTTTTACAAAAAAAGTACACATATATACACAGTATACAGCTTCAAAATCTCAAGATGGTAGGGGGTTTATTCTGAAGAGGCAAAGATCTCAGTTTCTATTGGTTGTCCTAATGAATTTAGCATTTGTACTGCGGAAGTATACGCTATATACACTGCCTTGAAACTTATAGACTCCTTACAATTGAGCATGTATGTTATTTTCTCAGATCAGATTCTCTCAGCGCATTAAATAGAATTACGTCCCAGGGACTTTCTGGCAAGAGAGATCAGATTACCTTGCAAACTAAGGAGCTTCTATGGTCAGCTCATGTCAGAAAACAAGACAGAATTGGTCTGGATTCCGAGCCACACCGATATTCCTGGTAATGAGACCGCTGATAAACTAGCTTATGTTGGAAGAGAGTACGAGCCTACTTTCGCCAAAGTCGACTATGGAGAATTTCTACCATATCTTAAGAATAACTTATGGATATCCTGGGAGAGCAAATGGAGAATTATGTCCGAACGTAGAGGGGTTATGTATGCCAGACTTAGAAGTGGGCATTGTAGTTCCCCAGTCCACCTGCATCGTATTGGAGTGAAGGAAGATCCTTATTGCATCTGTGGTAAAGTGGGGAAAGAATATATTCCTAGACTGTAGATTAAACACTGATAGGTGTAGCAAATTGTATAAATCCTTGCTTGGCAGTATTAGCACTGGTCCTGTTTGCATTAATAACATTTAGTCCAGGAAATATAGCCTGAAAATAACCATTTTGCATTGTTTCCATCAAAGTGGATGATTGTGAGTGAATAGAGGGCAAAATTGATGTAGAATAAGATGCACTTTTCCCGATCTTCGAAATCGTTTGGCAAAAAAATTTTCTGGGGTGAGTATGGTGCGATTTGAGTAAAAATAACGTTTTTCTTGTATATCTTTTCACCCCTCAATTTTACAATAAAAACGTTAAGAACTTTTCTTTTCCTCTTCAAAAGATCTACAAAACTAGACTTTGCACGTCAAAAAATATTAATTAGGTCCGAAGTTATGAGCAAATAAACATTAATTTCAATATTATTAATAAACAAATTAAAAAACCCGATATTATTATCATGACGTCTTTATATTACACCTATAATTATGCCCTCGCATGTACAAATAACGTGTACAAAATCTGGAATCTGTAACTTGATTAGTTTGCAAATTATTTTGTTATAAACAAATTTATTTATTCTAGCCCTGTACAACATTGCCCATCACCCGTATTTATGCGGTTTGCTTTGTTGGCAGATGTCACTGTGATAAGTCATGTGTCGTTATTATTTTTTAAAAATATGCAATTCCGCGGCCGTGGGAATGATTATTTAAAACGACCTTAGTTGCAAAATGCAATATACCGCGTGCTCAACGAATTTTGCAATATATTATTACGTACATTGATAGAGCATAAAAAAAGCTGTAATCTGAAAAAAGATTCGTTTAGATTGTTTGAAAAACAACGGAGTAACAAACCGTCAAAGTTAAAGGCTCATTGTACAACAATTTCGAGGTGCAGCGAAAAAAAAAATATATTCATGGTCGGAAAACGGACTACTTTCAATGTGCAAAATATTTATTCAAAGGGGAACAGATAACTAAGCTAAAAGCCATTTCCAAAGTTCACGCGACGCTATCATTTTTGCTATCTGGCTCGTGACGACGGAGTGTGGGGAGCCGACTCGGACTCGACTCACTCGAGAAAATTTCTCGCTGCGCGATAAATTAATGATTTTTTTTTTAATTTCATACTACTCGACGAGAGGAATCTATTTTTATTATCTGCAATTATCAAATTTCACATCCCGAGTCGTTAATGTCGCTTTTATGAAATGTCTGAAGTTTGCGGTATTTTTTTCGGCTGACATTAATAAAACTGTCTATTTCATGTATAGCAATTATTAAAAATTATGATAAGTTGTGAAAAAAGTTATTTGTACAGTAAATTTTTTGGAATTTTTTACAACATAATTTGTTTCAAATTTAGGATAGTAATAGGTAATGTAAGACAAACGTATGAAACATTATATTTATTAATTTTTTTTAATAATATATTACACATTATAAATACAGAGAGCTGACGCAACAGAAGACGTTAACGCAGATTAACTGTACTTTTGAGAAATAAGTACAAAATACATAACGTGAATAACAATTTTTGAACAATTGAAATAATTTAATGAAAATACTCAATTATTATATATGAAATAAAAGGATAGTTGCTAATGAGTTACATTTTCATGTTATTACAATACAATTATTCCAAATGAATATTATTAATGTTAGCCAAAAAAAAATACCCCAAACTTCAGACATTTCATAAAAGCGACATTAACGACTCGGGATGTGAAATTTGATAATTGCAGATAATAAAAATAGATTCCTCTCGTCGAGTAGTATGAAATTAAAAAAAAAATCATTAATTTATCGCGCAGCGAGAAATTTTCTCGAGTGAGTCGAGTCCGAGTCGGCTCCCCACACTCCGTCGTCACGAGCCAGATAGCAAAAATGATAGCGTCGCGTGAACTTTGGAAATGGCTTTTAGCTTAGTTATCTGTTCCCCTTTGAATAAATATTTTGCACATTGAAAGTAGTCCGTTTTCCGACCATGAATATATTTTTTTTTTCGCTGCACCTCGAAATTGTTGTACAATGAGCCTTTAACTTTGACGGTTTGTTACTCCGTTGTTTTTCAAGCAATCTAAACGAATCTTTTTTCAGATTACAGCTTTTTTTATGCTCTATCAATGTACGTAATAATATATTGCAAAATTCGTTGAGCACGCGGTATATTGCATTTTGCAACTAAGGTCGTTTTAAATAATCATTCCCACGGCCGCGGAATTGCATATTTTTAAAAAATAATAACGACACATGACTTATCACAGTGACATCTACCAACAAAGCAAACCGCATAAATACGGGTGATGGGCAATGTTGTACAGGGCTAGAATAAATAAATTTGTTTATAACAAAATAATTTGCAAACTAATCAAGTTACAGATTCCAGATTTTGTACACGTTATTTGTACATGCGAGGGCATAATTATAGGTGTAATATAAAGACGTCATGATAATAATATCGGGTTTTTTAATTTGTTTATTAATAATATTGAAATTAATGTTTATTTGCTCATAACTTCGGACCTAATTAATATTTTTTGACGTGCAAAGTCTAGTTTTGTAGATCTTTTGAAGAGGAAAAGAAAAGTTCTTAACGTTTTTATTGTAAAATTGAGGGGTGAAAAGATATACAAGAAAAACGTTATTTTTACTCAAATCGCACCATACTCACCCCAGAAAATTTTTTTGCCAAACGATTTCGAAGATCGGGAAAAGTGCATCTTATTCTACATCAATTTTGCCCTCTATTCACTCACAATCATCCACTTTGATGGAAATAATGCTCCCAACTCTATATTACGTGGACTAATTGTACATTCTACATGCTTAACTTCTATGCGAGCTTTAATGAACTTATGAGTGCTCAGCAACTTAAAGTTATAATTTTTATGTTTATATTGTTTTTTTCTGAATCTTTAGCCGCAATACAGTAAAAGAAAAAATAATTGTGTTATCCTATAAAGAAGAAGTGGTGCCCTTACCAGTGGCAGCTCCTCGAAGGAGGCTCGGCCTCCTCACCAATTTATCCAGCAAATAGCAATTACTGATCAATTTTGACAATTATTGACCATTTTTGACAATTATTGATCAATTTTGAGAATTTTTGACAATTTTCCCAAAATTATTGACAATATTTGACCATTTTTCAAAATAATGACAATTTTTAACCATTTTTGGACAGTTTTTGACAATAAATGTCCATTTTGGACAGTTTTTGACAATTATAGACCATTTTTCCAAATTTTTGACTATTTTTGAAAATTTTTCAAAAAACTTAACAATATTCGACAATTATCAACTATTTTTCAGAATTTTGAGAATTGTTGACCATTTTTGAGACTTTTTGACAATTTTTCAAATATTTTGACAGTTTTTAACGATTTTTGACAATTATTGACCATTTTTCGAAATTTTTGACAATATTTCTAAAAGTTTTGACAATTATTGACCATTTTTGACCATTTCTAACAATTATCGATCAATTTTGAAAATTTTTGAACATTTTTGACAATTTTTAAAATATTTTGACAGTTTTTGACCATTTTTTGACAATTATTGACCATTTTTGACAATTATTAATCAATTTTGAGAATTTTAGAACATTTTTGACAATTTTTGAAAATATTTGGCAATTATTAACGATTTTTTCAAAATTTTGACAGTTTTTAACAATTATTAACCATATTTCAAAAAATTTAATAATTTTTGACAATTATTGACCATTTTTTCAAATAATTTGACAGTTTTTAACGATTTTTGTCAAATATTGACCATTTTTGACAATTATTCAAATATTTTGACAGTTTTTAACGATTTTTTACAATTATTGACCATTTTTCGAAATTTTTGACAATTTTTCTAAAAGTTTTGACAATTATTGACCATTTTTGACAATTATTGACCATTTTTAACAATTATTGATCAATTTTCAAAACTATTGATTAATTTTGAGAACTATTGATCATTTTTGACAATTATTGACCACTTTTGACAATTATTGATCAATTTTGAGAATTTTTGAACATTTTTCAAATATTTGACAGTTTTTAACGATTTGTGACAATTATTGACCAGTTTTCGGAATTTTTGACTGTTTTTCAAAATTAGTGACAATTTTTATCCCTTTTTGGACAGTTTTTGACAATAAATGTCTATTTTTGACAGTTTTTAACAATAATTGACAATTTCTAACAATTTATGACAATTTTTTCAAAATTTTTGACAATTATTGACAATTGTTGACAATTATAGACCATTTTTCTAAATTTTTGACTATTTTTTCAAAATTTTTGACAATTTTTCAAAAAACTTAACAATTATTAACAATTTTTCAGAATTTTGACAATAATTGTCCATTTTTGAAAGTTTTTGACAATTTTTCAAAAATTTTGACCATTTTTTCAAAATTTTGACACTTGACCATTTTTACAAAAATTGGACCGTTTTTTACCATTTTTGACCATTTTTTCTAAATTTTGACAATTGTTCAAATATTTTGACAGTTTTTGAAAATATTTAACAATTATTAACCATTTTTTCAAAATTTTCAATAATTTTTAACAATTATCGACCATTTTTGACAATCATTGACTAATTTTTAATAATTTTTGACATTTTTTTAAAAGTTTTGACAATTATTGACCATTTTTGACAATTATTAACCATTTTTAACAAAAGTTTTCGACAATTTTTGATAATTATTCACCATATTTGACAATTTTCTAAAACTTTTGAGTTTTTGACAATTTTTCAAAAATTTTGACCAATTTTGACAATTTTCAACAATTATTGACCATTTTTGACAGTTTTTTTATAATTATTGACCATTTTCTCAAAATTTTGACAATTTTCAACAATTTTTATGTCCAGCATCCTCTCTTAAAAAGTTCACGAGCCGCCCTGGCCCTTCCCACGAGTCTGGGTGCATGGTACTACCGAGCCCATTTAATCGGAAAAGAAGAAGAAGGGGCCCAAATATCAAAACCAACAGATTATTTTTAAGAATAAATCGTCACTGGAGAGCCGAAAATGATCACTGGTATGATAACATGCCTATTGGAAGAAATACGATTCAAAATTGGACAAAATCGTCTGCCTAAGCGATTGGCTTGAACACCAAAGAAAAAAAAATTACTAATCACTCCATATCGACCGTACTCAGTCGATCGGCCAAAAGTGGTGTACAAGAGCAAGAGCTTAAAAAAATGACGGGTCATAACAATGCCAACTCAATAAAAACCTACTTGAATATTGACCAAGAACATTATAATCAAATTATTAACAGCATGCGTAGTGGAAATAACATCTTCATCAGTTATAGAAACTAATACGTCTGGATCTTCATTTAACTTTTCTAATTGTTCTTTTGTTAATTGCACCTTTCAATAAATTGTTTTTGCTCTGTACTCTTTTATATAATTAGCAAAAAATTTTCTATTCTAATAACCCTCGAACATTGATAAATGCTCAAAAATTTTATAACAACTTTCTCAAGCTTGTTGCTTGTGGCAACAGACCTCCGGTTTCCAAGCAACAAGCTTTCAAAATCTGTTATAAAATGTTTTCGAACAATTATCAATGTCCTTGGGTTATTACTACTGATGATCAGAACCGCATTCGTTTGATCACCGATAAAATCACACACATTTAAATAGGTACACATTGTGGTAAAGTAAAATAAGTAAAATAAGTTTTTATCGCTAAATATTTTAGATTTTATTTTAAAAAAACTTACCTTCAGTTTCTGTAATACCTATAGTTGTCACGGCAATGTCATCGATATAAATTTTTGGAGTTGTATATAAATAAACGGGTCTATCAATACCAGCGTAATTAAAAAAGTCAAAAGTGTATGTTTGATCTAATCGACCGCTAAAAATTATTAATAAAAATTAGTATGTCTATTAAGTAACGCATAAATTCATTAGTAGCTAAAGAAACAGTAATATAAGAAAATACCGAAGCAGGTTCAGCTGTTACATATTAAAAGGGGTTATATTAGACAAAAAACTAAATTGGAAACAACAAATCTCAAATGTTATTAAAAAAATGCGAAAACGTTATCAATATCATCAAAGTCTTTAGTCATAAAAAATGGGGAACAGATCCAAATATAAGCTTAATTTTCTATAAATCATTCATTGATTATGGAAGCATTTTATATGGGACCGCTGCTAAATGTCATACACATAAGATAGAAAAAATTAAAAATCTTTGTTTAAGGTTATCGACAGGAAGTCTACAAAGTTCACCAATAAATGTCTTGGAAGTGGAGTGTGGAGAGCCACCATTACATCTCAGAAGATAAAAGCAGGTTAATTTAAAAAATTAATAGTAAACAAGATGAGGGCCAAAAAAATATACACAACTTATTCATTGCTCGCCTAGAATCAAGATATTGGGAAAAGAAAAGATTACCACTCATAGTTATAACTGGATTATCGAATACAAAAATATACTCTCTGGAAGCAAAGTACAACCATGTTTTTCTGTGACTTACAAAACATTGCTAAACCCAACAATAACGTATTACACATGGTATAACAAAAAAGTTATAACAACCAAGGTTCAATTTCAAAGACAAATAAATGAAAAATGGGACAACTTTGAGAAGATATTTACAGATGGATCGAAAAGGAATAATAAAATAGGACTCGCATTATATCACGAAAAAGATTAATATTCAGAGATGTATCAGTTACCCCAGTACACCTCTATAGTTACATTCAAACACAAACGGAACATAGGGATTTAATGTATTGTCCGATCTAAATAGTCCACCAACAAAACACTTCAATGAATATCAAGTATTGATCTGGACAGCTGGATTCAGAACCAATGTAAGAAGTCCCGCCCCTTCTCCTTCCAAAATTGTTAGTTATGTGCGAGGTGTGCGAACTGCGATTTAGTATTGAATAATTATTTGATGGGGGTTGTAAACGTCGCTACATATTGAAACAATATGCTTACGTTTTATGTTGTTAAAATCGAAAATTAATTGTTAAATTCTCTTTAACAATTAATGTTTCGAGTAAAGATAATATGTTTTGATTTCTTTTGGCCATAACGGCTTTCAAAATAAAAATAAATTCGTAAATAAAACAAAATAGGATTCTTTAAATTGAAACAAAGTTATCGACTGCTGTTTACTCACTGTCTGACGCTAATTAAGGACCGCCCACAGTTGAGAATACGGAGTGGTGGGAATTGTACGATATGTTGTAGGTGTCCAAATAAACGATTGTAATAATCGTGTTTTTAATCTGTTGAAGCTGGATCTTGGTCGACTAGTTCAAAAGCAGTTCTGATACAATGCTTAAAATCCCTATGTTCCGTTTGTGTTTCAATGTATCTGTATACCGCAGAACTAATGGCAATAAAAAAAGCATTAGAATATGAACGTAGATATGAACACAATTCAAAATATGTTATATTTTCAGACAGCAGAAGTGCAATAGAAAAACTGGAAAAAATAACACCCAATTCCGAACTAAATCACATAATAGTAGACATCTTAAAATTAATTAACGAAATTCAAAGCCTAAATAAAGAAATTCAGTTAGTCAAGAACGAGGAAGTGCTGAAGAAGTTGGAGAGGAAACTTGGTAGAACATGGTGAAGATAATGTTGCTTGTTGTTGATAAAGGGTGAGGAGGAATGGATGGAGGTGAGTGGCGTAGTAGAGAGCATGATTAGGGGGAGAGAAGGACTCGATATGGCATGAGAGGTAGGAGTGATAGTTAGGGAGAATACGACGGTGTGAGCGGAGAGTGTGCGAGGGACCGCCGCCCGTCTCGAAGTGTGCTAGAGTAGTGATTCCGAGGCAGGGGTAACAGCGAGTTTGAGGTGGGTTTGGTTGGTAGGCATCACCTTGGGGACGAGTCCAGCACTGTTTGGCTCCTGGACCCATTCGAACATGAGTTTCCCATCTCGACCCGAAAAAAAAGTGTTTGAAATGGAGAATGAAAACTTTCGTACTTTAATTGAGTTATATGGATCTAAAGAGCTATTATGGGATTCAAAAAACGCTAATTACCGTAATAAAAATTTAAGAGAAGATGCCTGGCGAGCAATAAGCAACGAAATGAAAATACCTATAGATATATTAAAAAAGAAGATGACAAATCTCTTGGCCAGTTAGAGAAGAGAAAAATCAAGAATAAAAAAAAGTAATGTTACTGGATCTGGTATGTACATTTTTAGCTTAAAATTTGGTTTTTGTTTTGATTTACTAAAGTCTTCAATTTTCATAGCCTGAGTCGTGTTTCGAACATAAAACTCAACTGTGGTTCGAGTTGCCGCGCGGACTGTTTTTCGGTGAGATATAATAAATAGCGCGGCAGCCGCGCGCGAGCAAGAAACGCGCGGCAGCCGTGCGAAATGGATACGCGGCTTTAGGTCACGGATACTGTCAAGTCTGTTAGTGTAGACTTAATTTTTTATATAACCCCATAAAAAGAAGTTCAATAAGGTAAGATCGAGAGTTACAGCGGACCATTCCACTGTTCCCTTTTTCCTATCTATCGATCCTTCCTGGTGAAACCATATTCTGCGGTCTGAAGTGTGGGCAATTTGGATATTAGGGAAAAACTGGGTCAAATCAGGAATTATATAATAATAAATTTGTGCGTAACTTTGTAGACGCACTGTATATTAGTAGGAACCATTTTTATTATATGGTACTTTTTCCCAGTCTTCTTTGGCTCTAAGTCTCGTTTTACACCCAGCACCTGTATAAGTTTTGTCCGATTGATTGTTATAATTTTTATTGAGAACTAGTACGAGTTGTCTTTTATATTTTGCATACAGAACTTGACGAAATAATAAAGAAATGTAAGGAAAAAAACGAAAAATTCATTTTAGTATAGATACATCGATCTTAAAAAAGTAGAAGTGACAGAAATTTGCTGACGATATAGTTATTTTTGCGAAAATTAAAGATCTGAAACATAATCTAGGAACATGGAATAGTATCTTGGAGGAAAACGGGAAGGTTATGAATAAAAACAAAATGAAAGTTATGATTATAGAAGAAGGACAAGAAGAAATAGGTAAAGAAATTGAAAGACAAATTATAGAACAAGTGAGAGCGCATCTCAACAGATAATTCTTCATGTAAATTTTTTTCGAATTGTGGCCTTTGAAATGCACCAATTTCATGATATGTGACATGTCGATCTTCTTGGATCAGCTTATGTACAGCATCGACGTTTTCCTCGGTGACTGCCGTTGTTGGTGGACCTGTTCTTGGATCGTCGCCAAGATTAATCCGTAAACGTTTAAATTCTCCATACCAACGAGAAATTGTCGACTGATGTGATGATTTATTGACGAGAACAGAAACCAACTCGGCAAGGCATTAGTGTTGAGACTACTGCCTTCGAAAATTGTAAAAAATTTAAAATTTTCTCGGTTAATTCCATTTTTCGACTGACTCATCAACTGCAATTTAGGAACAGCTCTAAACAAAGAGGTCTGAAACTTGGGCGTTAACTAACCTATATATTGTTATATGCAATCCTTAAAAGACAACCCTCGTTGTGGGGATACCCCACAATCCAAGTAAGTTCTGAGCTAAGGGCAAGGTCCCATTTATTGTGCAGTAACAGTTTGTTCAGATGTACTGCTTTTGGACAATGTCCTATTTAATTGAGAATAAGGTTTCTTCTAAAGCTTAGCAGTTCTTCAATTCTCTATTTTGACCAGGCTTTTGTATGGTTATGGGTTGATTCATCACTGCACCTATCCTTTATTATTCATTTTGTTAATACCGAGTGCAAGTTCTGGACCAACATATTATGCTGATAAGCCGCTCAGTGACGGCTTTGCTCATTGGAGCCGACTCTTGCGAATTTCACCTCTTTCTAATTGTTCTTCAATGTTCTGGAGCTTAGGTAACCATGAACTTATAAATATGTTCTACCAACTTTGAGGTTACCTCTAAGCTGCATAGATGTTTTAAAGATCCCTAGTTGTTAGTGAAGATTTTGAACAGACTATTTTGATATTGTAAGCTGTTTACCTGGTGCTTTTTCAAATAAAACCACAAAATATACGACTATATTTACCAATTTACCTTATCAATTCTTCAACCTTTCCTTGTGGTATGGTGTCTGATAATAGAGTGTTATCGCACGCCACTGTAACTATGTTTTCTTTGCCAAATTTCACGTTATCAGTTATTTCGGAAGTAAAAGGAAGATGGCCTATTTCGTGACTCATAACTAGCTCTCCATTTACCCACTGAAATAGATTAGAATCATCAAAACAAGCAAGAAAAACCTTTAAGGGCGAGACAAGTGCCAGCATGCTATGACATGTAACTTATACTTTGAAAGTGAAATGAGTGAAATTTTCAGTTATAATATCACTAGTGCATAGACAATATTCGATTATTCACCGAGTCAGCGAGACGTATTTGGCGAAACATCACGAGAGCGCAGCTCGAGTGGTGTTTCGCGAAATACGTCGAGTTAAGAGGTGAATAATCGAAAAATATTGTCTATGCTCGAGTTGGAATTCGTTACGATTATATAACGAATAATATTCTAATTTTTTTTATTGATTAATATTAATATTGAAGGTACAATTATTATAATACATATTTGATGTATTGTTGTTTTCGGAATTTGTAGTAGAATTAACTGAAATTTCATTGAGCTTGCCCGTTACTATGGAAATGATCACAATATGGCAGGAGGCGAAACACCAAAACGATTATATCACGTCGTCAAGGGGTATATTCACTTATCAATACGTCGTAACTAAGGGAAATTCAAGGATTGTATTGGTTCATTAGAACATGAGTTATATAATCATAATTATACTCACCACTTGCGCCGCATATGAAACCGAACCAAATCTCAACCAAACTCGCTCAGATTGCCAGTTTGAAGGAACATAAAAGGTTCTATCATACCATACTAATCCTACGTGATCTCTAATCATTTGATCAGTCGTTATGTCATTATAACTAGCAGGTACTGGCATTAAATGTACATCGAAAAATTGAACCTACAAATAAAAATAATTTATCTACTGTCAATGAACTTTGGACTTTTCTAAACGCCCTGTATATAATAATGTTACCTCTTGAAGACTTTTTCGATACCAATGATTTTCGAATCCTACGAATGGATTTGTAATATTAGGGGCTATAAAATACCATAATCCATCTAAATGGATAACTTGCCTAGTTTCTGTGTTTTTTGGATACAGTATACCTCCTCTATGGATTTCACAGGTGCAAAATTGAACAAATATGGCGATTATCACAGTTATTAGCATCATATTGGGATTTTATGAGACTGAAAACAAAATAAGTGACGGTTATGATTTAAATTAAAATTAGTTTGTTTATTCTTAATACAACTACCACGAGTTACGTAATTCGTAGATACATGAAAATAAACTAATTCCTTTCCCTACGATTGACTCTTTTCTTTCTATTTTGACGACAATAATTATAGTCAGGATAAAATCCTGTACAAATTGTGCAACTTTAAATAATTATTTACAAATACGTTCAAAACATGATAATGTTATATGAATGTAGATTTAGCTTCGTACAGAACCGTAATTCTAGATTTTATTGAAATATTAGTAGATGAAATAATTAGGTACTTGTAATAGTTATCTAAAAATCAACTATTATTGATATGAAGATACATCGAAATTGTACAATTACTAAAATCAGAGGAAAGCACTGATAAATGCCCACCTCTTGAACACAAATGGTTACTAGGTCTGTTCCAATAACAATCTCAGCAACGATCAGAAAATAACTGGTCATAGCAAACAACGAGTTTACTTTCGTGTAATTACTATCACTGATTGCAATGGTTGACTATTCTCTGACAGTTTTCGACTGTTGAAAGAACTAACCTATTCCTATAATATTTCGGATCCCCTCTACTGTGTTCGCTGCTTAGAACTCTCGAAAGATGAGGGGTAGAGCTGCAGGCATATGTAGACAACCTTGGTATTATAGTATTGACCAAGTCAGGAGGAGTAGCATATAATATCCTCCAAAAGAAATTGGACGATGTTCACACTTGGTGCAAAAGAGAACAGATGTCTATTAACCCCGGATAAACAGTAATAGTTCCCTCCACTGGGAAAAGGAAATTGGAGGATCTTCCTCCATTTCAATACAATGGTAAAGTTGTTCCGGTGGTCACTTGAAAAGAGTTTTTCACAAAGCTAGCCTATCCTTGTGGACATATCGTAGGATCTGTGGAAAATCGTAAGGTTCAGGACCCGAACAAATCTTTTGTTATATGTGATGATTGTTAGACCAATAATTGACATTTGGAGCTATTCCTTAGTGGTTGAAAGTTTTACAGCGAACGGCCCAAGCGAAGCTCTCTGGTATACAGCAGCAGACTTTTCTGGGGGCTGCTGGTGCCACTAGCACTACACCGGCAGCAGCCTTTCATACCAACCTCCTCTCCATATCTTTCTGGAAAGAGAGGCTAGATGGATATCATGATAGAATTGCGCATATTTCCAATTGCACAAAACAGGCTTAGACGGAGCAAATTGCTGGTGGGCATTGAGTCGAAGTATTCTGGGAATGATATCTGACATAATGGCCCCAACAGTAAACTCCAACCTGCAAACCTAGGTCAGAAATACCAGACTGCAGGATCCTCTGCAACTGCATTTCAAGCGGAAATTTACGCCATTGATTTATGTGTGGAGAGATTGGAAGAGACCAATCTCACTCATAAAACAATAACAAATTTCCTGGACAGCAAGCGGCTTTAGAAGCGCTTAGGTTTTACCGTGTATCGTCGAAATTGGTAAAACGAAACCTATCCTTCAGGTCCCAACAAAGTGTCTTTGGTCATTCTGGTATGGATGGCAGATTCCCTTGCAAGGGAAGGTGCTGTAGGTCGTTTTATCAGACATGCAATTGGCATCTCAACTTTTGTCAAGCAAACATCAAATATCTGGACTCCAAGAAGGGTTTAAGACTTCTGGATTGTTTTACCAGTATTGGCTCATTCAAGGGTCCTTATATATCCTTCAAAAAATGTCTGCAAACAAGTGTTATACTATGACCCACGTTGTATAACAGTCCGTTTAACAGGTCAGAAGAGTCAACGTGCTGACTTTGTCTGGAAAATGATGAAACAGTAGAGCATATACTTTGTGCCTGGTATCTGAAGTTTGGCAGGGTCTCTCTCTCTCTCGCCCTTTGATCTAAATTATATATATCAGCTCTAAAGGCCCTTAGTGGCCCTTGGCTTCTATTTAATGTTTCGCTTTGCCAGTTCTGTACTCCTACTTTTTTCAGATCATCTTTTACGGCATCCAGCCATTTTGCTCTTCTCCTTTTGCTACCTGTTCCTCCCATTAGAACTCTCTTAACCAATCTGTCTTCTGTCATTCTGCTAATATGACCCAACCATCTGGTCCTCTGTGCTCTTATTATGTTTGTTATCGTTGGTTTTTTGTATAACGCTAGCAATTCGTTATTAGTTCTTCTTCGCCATTCGTTCTCTGTTTTTACTCCTCCAAATATTTTTCTCAACATTTTCCTTCCCCATATTTCTAGTCTGTCCTCTTCCTTTTTACTCATAACCCATGTTTCACAGGCATATGTTACTTATGATCTTAATATTGTTTGATATATTCTAATTTTAGCCCCTCTAGATACATTTTTAGCTTTTAATATGTTTGAAAATATTCCTGCTGCCTTACTACCTTTGGATATTATTTTCTCTATTTCTTATTCTTCACTTCCTTCTGCTGTTAAGACTACTCCTAAGTATTCTAGTTGTTACACTTTCACAAATGTATAGGTGCAGCCGTCGCATTTCATATTTAAGTCCGTATTTTTATCTCCCATAACCATGTACTTAGTTTTCTTTTCATTCATTACCAGGCCATATTCCTTTGCTTTTTTCTCCCTCTCTCTAGTTCGTTTTGTGTTCTCGTCATTAGAACTAGATCATCAGCATATGCCAGACATTGGTGTTTATTGTTGTAAATTAGTCCATTTGTCCTTATCGAGCTTTCTCTTAAGATGGTTTCCAATACTATATTAAATAATGTCGTGGACAATGGATCACCTTGCCTTAGACCTTCTACTTCAAATTGTTAGATGTTTCCCCTTCCAATAAAATTTTGTGTTCTGTAGAGTCATTCTCACCAGCCCGTAGAGCTTTTTGGGTATACCTAGTTTCTTCATAGCTTCGTATAACTTTATTCTTACAATTGAACCATAGGCTTGTTTATAGTCTAAAAACAACATATGCAAGCTTAAGTTTTGTTCATAACTATTATGCTGTAGCTGTCTCTGGTCTAGTGTGGATCTTCCTGACTTGAAACCTCTTTGGTATTCACTGACTGTTGTCTGCTGATAAATTTTTAAACGATTATCAAGTATATTTGCCAGTACTTTATATGTATCGTCAAGAAGGGCGATTCCTCTATAGTTATTGCATTGTTGTTTATCTCTTTTTTATAAATTGAGCACAATAGGGCTGTATTCCAATCCTTTGGTACATTTTCTTCCTTCCATATTTTTAAAATTAACTCTGCTATTCTGCATCTTCCTATTATTCCGCAGTTCTTTAATATTTCTGCGGGTATGCCATTTTCTCCGGTACTTTTTTTATTTTTTAGTTATGCTATCCTGTATCTCTTGTTCAGTTGGTATTTTAACGATCATATCATCCTCTTCTTCCTCTAGGTCACAGCTCATAGTATTGTCCTTTTATCGTTGTTCAGTAATCCATCAAAATACTTTGCAAACAGGTCTAATTTTCCTTTTTTATCTCCAACCATTTCGTCATCTTCATTCTTAAGGCAGAATATTTTATTAACACTGTGTTCCTTATTCCTGTTAGCTTCCTGATAAAAATTTCTGATTACTTTATTTTTGTATGTTTCTTCAATTTTGCTTAATTCTTCATCCTTCCGTTCCCTCTTCTTCTTTCTAGATATTTGCTTCGTTTTTCTTCCCACTCCTTCATATTCTAATTTGTTCCCTTCGGTTGGAGTACTTATCATTTTTAGTCGAAATTTATTTCTGTCTATCAGTACTTCTCTACACTCTGCATCAAATCAGTTGTTCCTCCATTTTCTTTCAACCTTTCCTATTACCGTTCCGTTGGTACTGTTTCAATATTTCTCCCCTCTTCCTGTATGCCATTAAGTTGTGGTTTCCCGTTTAATATTTCTGTTGTTTCCTGTACCAGTCCTACAACTATCTCTTTGCTTTTCAACTTGTCCAGATCATATTTTGCAATCTTATTGTTTTCTAAATTATTCACCATTAAACTTTGGCTTTGTTAACAAGCTGAATTTGTTTGGTGAAATATGAATAGGTGTGAGCCTATTTCTATTTAAATCATTAAAATGTAAAATTTGACAGTCAGACTAAAACCCATGGGTAAAACATCAATTTCATATTATTTGGCATGTATGTTTGGTTGCCTATACTTTTATTAATAGAAAAAGTTGAATAATCCTCAAAACATTTAATATTTCTGTACTTGAAAGTTTTAACTGATTTTATGACATTTCTACTTGATTTAATAAGGTATAATTTCATCACTGAATACACCGCAAGCCCCAAATCTGTCTTAGTAGGTCAGATTTTATGGGTTATCAACAATGTTAAAAATTGATTTATTGCTGTTGTTTTTAAATTGTTAATTTCAGTTATTGAATTGAATGATAACCATGCATTTAAACATTTACGATAATATTGTTTAGATAAAATTAAATATATTTATAGTATTAACATAAAATGTGACAAATGCATTTATTATTAAAATTAATCAGATACCAAAAGACTGGTTTTTTTCCAATATGGTCAATAAATAAATCAGAGGTCAATGGTGATATTTCTTGTTCTAGACAATTATTGAATTATTGAATGTTTTCAAGGTCGATTTTCACTTTTCCCGACAAAGCTAATTATGTAGGAGTCGGGAGTTAAGCTTTTTATAATCTGCTTGTGTCGGCATATGCCTAATAAAAGGAAAAAGTCGGCAAGGGTGACGAACAGATGCTTCAACTTTACCATTATTAATATCAGTTATTTTGACACTGAATATAGTATAATGTGCTTGCGTATGTATGTATGTATGTAGATTGGGGTGACATTCACTGAGACCTAAAAGATCTATTGTGCCCCCTTACTTCTACTTAGTTCCCGAGGAAAGTCTCAGAGACTAGTAGCTCCTTCAGTCCTATTTCCCGGAGGAATTTTAGGATATCTGGTAAATGTCCCTCTTCTATCCAGTAATCTCCGAGGTGTTGTGCCCTAGGATTCTGAATTGCTGTGCAGTTCGCAAGTATGTGGATGGAGGTTTCTTCTTCCATACCACAGAATCTACATTCTTCTTCCTCCACTATTTTGAGCTTTTTCAGGTGCCCATTCAGGCGACAATGTCCCGTAAGGATGCCTGTTAAAACTCTTAGTGCAGTTTTACTTTGACTTATGCATTCATTTGATCTCAACAGGTTGTAGTCACCCAGAAGAATCTTTGATTGCCTAAGTCCTACTAGATCTTTCCAATGGTCAGATCTTCTCTTCTCTTCGGCTTTGCCTATTTCTCCCAATATTACATTGGAGCTGATACCGCAAAAGCGTTCCGGCCCCCAAAAGGGTGTTCCAGTCCCCCTCTTTGCTAGTTCATCTGCTATTTCATTTCCTCCTATCCCTGTGTGTCCTGGAATCCACAGTAATGTGCTTGCGTAATTTACTTTTAAATCCCGTCAATAGATTTTCGGGTTGATAGATAGATCATAGGATGGGGTGGCGTATGTAGAACTTACTTAAACTCCCTTGAGGTTCTTCAAGGTTTTTAAAAATAATTCTTAGGAGAAACAGAATGTACTCTAGTGACCAGTTATACAAAGAAGCAGAAGTTTTTGATTGTCGTCAACTATTCTTCTTTCAGATTTGTAGCTACCAATTTGCAAATCGAACATTACTTTCAACTATAGTACAGTAGGATATCTATGTTTTACCTTTAATGTTAAAATCTGTGGGACAAAAAGAGTTTGCTTACCTTGGACCGAAAATTTTAAATATTTTCTTTCAACAACAAAGCTGTGAAATAATTGATAGAAATATCACAAAAGAACTCGAAAAGTTACTATATTTCTTTTTCCGTAGGAGCAAAGTGTCATTATTTATTCAAAAGTACTATAAATATAGGGTGAGTCTTTCTTTTTTTCTGTGTGGAATAAAATGGTTTTACCAAAATTAAATCGACACGTCCTGTATGGCCTCAAATACAATAGGGTCGTAAAATTCGGCACAACGGTTAAGGATTCATTAATATGATGAGCCGGTGGCCAGTGTCGTGCACAAATACTGAAAAATATATTTTATTTTTAGGTTATATATTATATACCAAAAGATAACTACCTAATTATATTAAGGATTGCACAATTCAAGTACCTATCTACATTTATGGCTACCTGGAATACTTTGTTCAGCAGTACCTAGAATACCTAGTTAATACCCATTTTCAGTAACGGATTGATTATAGCAGGTATTTTGGCCCAATTGAATGGTCTCCGTAAAATCGGCTCCTAATACTGTAATCATAGCTTAATGATACTTGCCTAACTTTTGCACTAACCCGACAAATGAAGCCATTCAAGTCTTTACCGAAAAATGTAACGCCAATAGTTTATTGCCGCTTTATAGCTATCGACCCTTTCTTGTGCTCCTATGCAATAGGAAATCTAGTTATAACAAAATTATCAAGGCAAAAAATACAAAATTTGCTACGGTAATATGATGTATGTATATAATATAGAAAATCATATCGGGCTGTCAGCCTTTATTTATTCGGTATGCCACAGCGGTACTGAGATGTCGCATGTCGTTGCTGAAATATCACTAATGACGTATTCCAAGTTTGATGAACAGCTGATTCGACTGTGTTCGTACTATTCCTGTTCTGCTCACGACAATATAATCTAAATCCAACAAAACCTACTTAATATTAGCCATTTTTGGGCTGTATTTATGTTTGTATATTCATAAATTTGGTTCTATAGCGCTATTTCAAATATTAGATCATTCTTATGAGTATATTGTAATGTGTGTATGCGGTTTATTATTTTTTATTTATTAAATTGATTATTGAATTGTGATTTTATTGTATTGTATAGTTGGGCGCCAATATTTATTTTAAAATAAAATAAATATGAAGTAGTGAATACAGTTAATGATCTTTTTATTTCTTTATATAATTCCACCTATTAAAATTTTATTAAATTTATCTGATCTTTCTTTCTCAGTACAACCCTGTAACATACTCTGATAAAGCACGAAACTACCTATCTCAGTCGGATTCGTTAGTTGTGTTTGGAGTCGACGCTCTACGCACTCTTATTAATTATCTCCAAAATGGCTGTTCAATAATAGACAAGTTGTTGAATTAAACGAAGAAATATCATATTTTTTATTGAGAAACAAAATCTAACACAGTGGCAAATTATATATGATATATTACCATCCCTTCCACACTTGAAGAATAGAAAAAAAATTGATAAATTCAAGAAATCAGTTTGCAAGTGAATAGTGTTTACAAAAAAAAACAATGGTTATCATATAAGTACAAAATCAATGATGAAAATTGCTTATCGACCAACAAGTGGAAATTAATTTTAGTAAAGTATTTGTTCATAAAGGAAAACTAGAAACTTGTTTAGTCTATAAGCAAAAAGAAAAAAATAGATAGATGTTTACAATCTAATAGTAATACATAAAAATATAAATACTACAGTAAATAATGAATATGTCAAATCTTCTTTAATTGCATTTATTGTTTTTGTTTGTCTTTATTATTATTATTATTATGGCCTTTAAGTCTCTATCTAGAGTTATTTTTTTAGCTATAGCAAATCTTTTTAGAATATTTATTGTTATTATTTAATAATTAACTTTCTTTTTCTTTTATATTGTAGGAAGAAAGAATTAGGTTTCTTATTTTTTTCTTGTTAGTCCTTCTTCTTTAGATGCTCAGGGAAATAGCATCGGATGCCAATCTATTTTCTTTCCTTCTCACTTCAGGAAGAAAAATTTGTCGTTCATAAACAAATTGGTGAGATTTTTAAAAGAAATCTTGTTGATTTTTCAGCACGTGAAGAATTTTAAATTTACCGCACGTTCAAACTTCAAAATGTCCTCCTGTCAAAAGTCAAGGTAAGTTGACTCCCTACTTTATCGATATTGGAACTACCTTTTCTTAGACTTTATTGTGCATGTGAAAAAACTGGAATGAGCCATCCTCTTGGAGTTTTTACTTTTATTAAACACACAAGTCACAGCTCACTATGTTAATTTTTTTAATGAAATTTGTGTTAAAACTGATATACGAGGATGGTCAAAAGTTATTTTGGTATTTTTGATTTTCTTACACACACCTTTTTTACAGAAATAATTATAATCTACATAAAACATAATATTAAATTTACAAATCTTACATCTTAAAACCTCTTCTAGACATAGAAATCACACTTTAAAAATTTCTCATTGTCAAAATGATTTCTTTTAAATTTTCGAAAATGAAGGCATTTTAGTTATTCAAAACCTTTTATAACATGTCCTTGCACCCTTTAGTTGCAGTTTATGTATTTCTTTTTTATTTACAAGTGGTACTATAGTTTATTTTTTTAGGTTCACAACTGGAGTCTTGGTGAATAAGAATTTTCGATTCTAGTGTTGGAAGTAGGACTTTGAATTGTTTCAGTAATTTATGAAAAGACTAAAAATAATGTGTTTCCACCCTTTTCCTTACTATTCTCATCAATTAATATTTTTAAAAAATATGAAAAGATAATTTTGACAATTGTACCTAGTATAAACTGTAAGTATTATCAGTTACTTTACAATAAATCATACATAGGTATTTTACTATTATATTATTTCATGATAACAATCCTTAATGCTTATAATCATCAATACTTTTCATCAAATTCAGTTGCTGCTAAGTTTTTTAATATATTTAAACTTGAATTTTGTATTTTCAATCCGTTACAATATGTTGCCGTGCGATGGCCAAGTTATTCTATTGTCCAGGCAACGAAGGAAAAATAGCGGAAATAATTCATGTAGAAGCCAATTTTGGCACACTTGTAGGGGAAGGTGTTCTTAACAACATACTAAAAGTACGGAGGGGTGGGGGGTTCTCTAAAGGTTCTTTTTTTTTCAGTATTTTGTTAATAACTCGAAAAATACTGCCTCTAGAGAAAAACTGTTTATATACTAAATTAATCTACATAAAATATTCTATAAAAAAAGTTCCATACATTTGTAATGCTCATGTACGAACGGAGTCCCCGTCGATGAAGATGAAAGTTTAGATTTCGACGAAATTTAATGTTCAAGATACATCATTAAACACTAATTACTCCATTTTCAACAATAAACATATTATTTTTAACTACAAACATTTTATTTTTAATAATAAACATTTCATTTTTGAAAATGAAAACTTTTTTTAAATTTTCCATTTTCACCCTCCATATCTCCTTAAGCATTGATCCTAGCAAAAAGTGCATACAACCTTTTTTATAGAGATGTAGATGTAGATTAATTTACTATATGAATATTTTTTCGCTAATTGCAGTATTTTTCGAGTTATTAACAAAAAACTGAAAAAAGGGACCTTTAGAGACCCCCACCACCATAAGCTTCACCCCCCCCCTTCAGTACTTTTGGTATGTTGTTAAGGACACCTTCCCCTACAAGTGTGCCAAAATTGGATTCTACATGAATTATCTCTGCTATTTGGTATTTTTTGGTCATCGTTTCCTGGACTAATATATCTATAAAATATTGTTAGTCAACTGATTAAATAGGTAACAATTTTTTATAAAGTTTTTGGATATATGCTCCCATATAGGAGTAAGTTATTGTTTTTACCCCGTTTTAAAAAAATCGAGGTTTCAACAAATCTCGACGTTTTGAAGCCATAAGAAGCTTTCCTGACTATTTTTACGATGATGTCCGTACGTCTGTATGTATGTATGTGTGTGCGTGTGCGTAAACCTCTTATATTTCTGAACGGCTTGACCGATTTGATCGCAGTTAGTGTCATTCGAAAGGGCTTCGCCAAACTTAGATTTCCTGTAAGTTGGAACCAATTCGGACCGGTAGATTTCGAGAAATTCCAAAAAAAGTGAAAAAAAAATTGTTTTTCTTTCATTTTTTCAAAATATCTCCGAATTGGCTGAACCGATCAACCTCAAAAACTAATCAGCTCTTATCCTTGAAAACCCGCATCGATCGCCATCAAGTGCGTCTGAATCGGTTGATGCGTTCGTGAGATATCGTTGTCGAAAAAAATCGAAAAAAAGTGTTTTTTTGTAATAACTCCGAAATGTTTCATCAGATCAATTTTTTTGTTGGAAATTTTTTATAGAGCTCAAGAAACTACATCGATCGCCGCCAACCGCGTGAAAATTGGTTAATTCATTAAAAAGTTATAGCAGTTTGAAAATAAAAAAATCGTGTTTCATCGAACTTTGATAAGAATCGAATGACTTTAGCTTTGAGCTCGGAGAGCTCAAAATAACACAAAAATTAAATTTTTGAGCTCGAAGTGCTCAAAAACATCGCAACTAGCAACAAAATCGCATGCGTTTGAAAATTGAATTTAGCGGGAAGTTGCAGGGATGGCCTTTGGGGTCAACCGATTTCTAAATTTTTTTTTCATTTTTTGTTAATAATTTCACTGTAAATTCAATTGTTATCAAAATCGGCACAGAGGAAAAAATTTAAATAAAAAATATTATTTTCTGTAATATTTTATATTTTGTTACAGGGGGCGCCAAATGAATAATTCCTGATGATGGAATCAACTGGAAATTTTCTTTGAAAAAACTTTTTAGTGATTTTGATTAGAAAATATGACGAAATCATCATTTTTACATAACATTTAAACAAGATTGTATTATTGTGGCCCTTGCGTGCTGTCATTTCTCTTGATGCCAGGTAGAATGCTAAAATGTGACTTACGAAATAAATTCCATTTGTTCCAAAGTTCCATGAACGTATGACGATATCGTTTATCGATCCATGTCGACGTATTTTATTATTATAAACTTTATTTCGACGATCTGGTGAATATTAGAGATCAAATTACCATAACGTGATACCCGCAGGTATTTTATTATGGTGATCATTTATTTAGAATTCCATTATCTATGCAGAAATGTCAAAAATAATTAAAATGATAAAAATGTAATTATTAGCCTATGACCTTGAAAGTATTACCACAATTATTATAATTAAAAATCTGTTGTATATATTAAAAAAATTCACATGTAATTAACATAATATACGACGGAAGATTAAGTTGATTCAACCGAAATATTTCTTTTATACCTATGCACAAAAGATTATATTACTTCCAATAGTTTGAGTTGTTTATAATGAAAATAATAAAAGAGATATTGTAAAGTGACAGTCATCATTGTTACCACCAACTTAAATTCTAATTTAGTGACAAAAAAGGAACTCTGACAACGCCGTCAAAGTTTCTAACCTATCCCAGCCCTCGACCCTTCACTGGCGCCTGGCTTCCGGCCCTCAACCCGGACGACCGAAAAACAGGTGTTTTTCTGTTTTTCAAAAAAGTAGTTGCATAAAAGAACGCAAACCATTTATAGTTATTTAACCAAAAAGTGTATTAATGAGGGCCATTAACAATCGAGATAATTTAACGCACGAGCAGAGCGAGTGCGTTAATGTTGAAGATTGTTAATTGCCCTTTTACTACTCGTGTTAGTTACAAAGCTTTTCCGTCGACTGTATCAGTTTTCGTTTTTCTCAATATTTAAAAACTAAAAATATTTATTTGTTTCATAGGTAAGTACTGTCAAAAATAAATAATGACATTGAAATGTCACATAGAAGGTCGCCAGTTCAAATGTCACTATTTTCGGTTTTCTGACATTATATTTTGGATGTTTCATTGTTTCAACACTAATATTATTATAATTTTGTAGAATAATAACATAAAAACGATATGTAAGTCAAAAACTAGAAGTATTCTATACTAGGATTCATATTTTGAAGACGTTATTGTATGTTTGGTTGCCTACACCACAGGTAACTGTCAATATAAATATAATGTATAAGATGTGCGTTGGGTTGCCTGCAGAAAATCGTTGATTAATGTAGGTAAATCATGCATCAATGGGGGTCATTATTGTATGATTTTGTCTAATTTTGAGAACGTTAATAGCATATGTTAATACACGGTCGACGGAAAAAGTGCATTATATATTATATTTCAATATTTTCATCAAATCCATATTACTAAGTTAATTTTGTTAGTTTTAGTTAAATAAAATAACGTGTATTCTTTATACAGTTTGATACATGCGACAGTTTTATTTCAAAAAGGCTAAACAACAAAATACAATCATGTAGAGAAAACAACTTGCTTACGAAAAATGTTGTAAATTATCAAAATTTTTAAACATGTAACACAAACTTATAAATAGGAAAAATAGAAGTTGTATGGATAATATATTTATTTTGAATTCAATTCTACAGATTCATTTGAGATTACCAAAACGTAAGATTTTTGCCGTTTTTGTAGACTTTAGGCGTGCTTTTGACAGTATAAATCACGACCTCTTGTGGCTGAAACTATACAACTTGGGTGTTGGCTCTAAAATAATTAGAGTAATAAAAAATCTCTATGACAATGCTAAAATTTCTGTTAAAGTAAATAATTCATTTAATAAGAGTTTCGACATTTCGGAAGGAGTACTTCAGGGAGAGTTACTAAGTCTCTTATTATTCAGTTTACATGTCAATGGTCATCAGGAGGTGTTTCTTTTGTTATATGCGGATGATTTAGTTCTGCTAGGGGATTCTCCAATAGATATTTCAAGAAAATTAAGTACTGTAGAAAAGTATTCGCTGGAGAATAAAATTTGTTGTTACAGTCCATCATACACTTAATTCTGTTCTTGATTTTTTCTGATGAATATAGTGGGCATTCTAGGATGATGTGCTTCACAGTTGAGGTAGTACTGCATTTTGTACATTCTGGTGGGTGGTCTTTATTCATTAAGTATTTATGAGTTATATTTGTGTGTCCAATTTGGATTCTGTTGATAACTGTTTGGTATTTCCCTTCTGTTCGGTATCAAACTGATATATTATAGGACATTTTGTATTAAAGTGACACATTGCTATTATTACGGAAAAAGAAAAAAATAAGCTTCTTTGTGATACGTCTCTCAACCTAGGTTGCCATTTCAAAAAATTCAAGATGGCGCCGTACGATAATCGTTGACGTCAAAACATTTGACATTTGCTCTAAAATATGGAGAATAAAGTCTTATTTATCGTCCTAGAATTTCATTACTTTCCCTTTATCCGTTTCAAAGATAATCCGAGACCTTTCAGCAACACTGTATATATTTATTGAATATGATTATATTCTAGATTATAAACCAAAGGGGAACATTGATGGACATTTTATTTGTTCCCCACTATGGTAGAGGTGCCCACACAGGAAACAATTCCATCTACAAACAAGGAGCTCGTAGAAGAAGTATTGGAGAGCATTATCGGATGTTGATAAAGGTATTCAAGATAATATAAATTGAATAAATGAGGCTTTTACTTGATGAAGATCAATACTAAATGATGAAATAAAACAATTCAATTTGTTTAAATCTCCATTTTATTTTGAACTAGTTTGAAAAAGCTACTGTGTAGCGAAACGCGTCACTAATTTTAAATTGAACGCCAGTTCAAAATAAAATGGAGATTTAAACAAATTAAATTGTTTTATTTCATCATATAATATAAATTACAGATTTCATGAAATTATATTTGTGAATGAATAAGAATCATCATAACCTGCAACATTTTTTAAAGGTAAACAGTTTCGAGAAACTCTGAAATAGAAAAAAGTTGAACCAGAAGATTGTAACATGCTGTTCAGCTTATTACGTTTTTTTGTTTTTAAACTATTTTATTTAGTTAATTTTTGTGGCTCATTAGTCACTTCCTCCCAAATTTCTATTACATTTCTAAACACGCCGTTTCCTTGTCGCATTAGCAACTCCAAACTAAAACATTCATTTTTATCAAATTCCCCTTCCATTTTTGTCTTTCGATATTCGAAATTTTAAATTGTCGATTGGAACTCTTTTTTTCCTCTAACTGCCACCTTAAAGGCAACAGTTTAATATTATATATTTTAATTTTTGTCAGTTGGTGAACAATTTATATCGTCTGGTTGCTCTGCAGCCGGCAAGTTCAAGGCAACTTGAAGGCTATTTCAAGATTTAAATTCCAAGATATTAAATTTCAAGTTCCTGATCCTGTGCCGTTCCTGTTTCATCTGGAGTCATCACCGCCATCGCTAAGAGCTGCAAACAACCCAGCCCTTTAAGATAAGTTCCTTCGTATTATCTTTAGCGTGTAGAAGATTTGAATTTGGCGTGTTGATTATTACAATTTGTTATTCTCCTCGTTTGGTTTGTTTTGGTATCCAATTTGTGTTGAATTTTTAAATTTCAATAAATAATTATTGTTTTCATTCTTTGTATTGATTATTCATAATTATTAAATTGGATAAACGGGTTCAGGAATAAATAAGTTGATTTTATTGTTTATTTAAATTAACGTTCATTTTTACAAGGTGTTTCCAGCTTCCCGCCTTTTGCTTTTGTTTTTCTTTGTTTTTGTTTCGATAAAAAGCTGGTGGCTCCCAATTTAATATTAATTGTACACCCCATCCCAGTGATAGCATATAAAATAATTTAATTGGTGCCGAATTCCACTCCCTGAGGAGAGTGCTCTAGCCAGGGGCGTTTATCGTTGCAAATTGGCGCCCAACGTGGGGCGTTTATCGTTGCAAGATATTAAATATTTCAGTTTAATTTAATCTTTGATTTATTATTCTTTATTTTATTATATTTTTCTGCTTTTTACACGATTGCATTATATTCAATTATTTTTGCATTCCGCAGTGTGTCTTTTTCTATATTTCAATATAAAGGGTCACTATCTCTCCATTTGTTGTACTGTAATGAGTTATTTCCCGGACTTAAATGAGTCCGGTAAATAGCTTATTACAGCACAGTATGAAATAAAGTGTATTTTACGCATCCGGATGTTTTTTACTTTTCCATTATTTGGTTTAAACAGTTGGCAACAAAAGTGTCAAATATAGGTTATGTTACACACAAAGTTTTGACAAATTTTATTTTTAACAATTTCTAACAATTAGTTTAAGGAATAGCAGAAAACGAACAGTTAATAAAAACATGAACATTTATGGGGCAATTAATACGAGATTTAATTTCTACACCTGTGGAAAGTGTCAAATAATTTAAATTTGACATTTGTACATATATCATGTTACCAACTGTCAATAGAAAAATAAATTAAATAAAATTCATATTTAAATTTTATTTTTATTTTAAATTATTCGTTACAAAAAACATTGTACCTAACTTTTTTGGGAAGGAATTTTTCGCTTGAAAAACCAAGTGCTCATGCGAAAAATTTTTCCGCTAGATTTTACGTGTGAATAAGAGCGTGGTGTGAATATTCATTCGGAAATTAGTAATTTTTTGTAAAGATCGCACCTCTGCGAATAACTTTCTATTGTCTGGCCTAGGGATGCGCGATACTATCCGATATTCCAGTGTATCGATACTTTTACTTTCGATACTCGATATTTTGTATCGATACTATGCTTTTCGATGCATTCCAAGTATCGATAAATTTGTAGTGTATCGATACCTTACGATTCGGGATTTTTAGTGGTAGCGGCAAGTGGCGTTATCTATAGTGATGAGCGATATCGTGATTTTTTAATCACATTGTGAAATGATGTCGTGCTTTTTTTAACGAAACTAAAAATAAAAAACGAAAAATGTGCAGTTTATTGCGTTTTTCTAGCTAATTTTGAGGTTATGTGGAAAAGTCACTAATAAAAAAGTTGTAGATTTTCTCAAGATCTACAACTTTTATAATCAACTTTTTATTCTAAGAACTCGACTTTGGACAGAAATCGCAATAATGTCTTTTTCCACCCCCCCAAAAAAAGTGTTTTTTACCGAAAAAACGTTATAACTCGAAAAATTTCCAATATTTTAATTTGAAAATTTTTTTCATGGTTTGTGACTATCAAAGGTACCTTCTACTAAATTTTCATCAAAATCGAACTTTTTTACGAAACTAAAAATAAAAAACGAAAAATGCAGTTTTTTGCGTTTTTCGAGCTAATTTTGAGGCTATGTGAAAAAGTCACCAATGAAAAAGTTGTAGATTTTCTCAAGATCTACAACTTTTATGATCAACTTTTTATTCTAGGAACTCAAGTTTGGCCGGAAATCGCAATAATGTCTTTTTCCACCCCCCAAAAAAGTGTATTTTACCGAAAAAACTTCATAACTCGAAAAATTTCCAATATTTTAATTTGAAATTTTTTTTCATGGTTTGAGACTATCAAAGCTACCTTCTACTAAATTTTCAACAAAATCAAACAACTTTTGTCGAAACTAAAAATAAAAAACGAAAAATGCAGTTTTTTGCGTGTTTCGAGCTAATTTTGAGTCACTAATGAAAAGGTTGTAGAATTTTCCAAGATCTACAACTTTTATATTCAACTTTTTTCTAGGACCTCAACTTAGGCCAGAAATCGCAATAATGTCTTTTTTCGCCCCCCAAAAAAGTGTTTTTTACCGGAAAAACGTCAAAATTCGAAAAAAATTCAATATTTTAATTTGAAATTTTTTTTCGTGGTTTGTGACTATGAAAACTACCTTCTACCAAATTTTCATCAAAATCAAACAACTTTTGACGAAACTAAAAATAAAAAACGAAAAACGCAGTTTTTTGCATTTTTCGAGCTAATTTTGAGGTTATGTGAAAAAGTCAGTGATGAAAAAGTTGTAGATTTTTCCAAGATCTACAACTTTTATATTCAACTTTTTTTTCTAGGATCTCAACTTTGGTCAAAAATCGCAATAATGTCTTTTTTCACCCCCCAAAAAAGTGTTTTTTACCGAAAAAACGTAAAAATTCGAAAAAAATTCAATATTTTCATCCGAAAATTTTTTTAAAGGTTTGTGACTATGAAAACTACCTTCTACCAAATTTTCATCAAAATCAAACAACTTTTGACGAAACTAAAAATAAAAAACGAATAATGCAGTTTTTTGCGTTTTTCGAGCTAATTTTGAGTTTATGTGAAAAAGTCACTGATGTAAAAGTTGTAGATTTTCTCAAGATCTACAACTTTTATAATCAACTTTTTATTCTAGGAACTCAACTTTGGCCGGAATTCGCAATAATGTCTTTTTCCACCCCCCAAAAAAGTGTTTTACCGAAAAAACGCCATAACTAGGAAAATTTCCAATATTTTCATTTGAAACGGACAACATTGAAATCCGGGCTTTTATAGGACTACTATATTTATCTGGTCTTGGTCACTCCAACCGCTCAAATGCTGAGGATCTTTGGAGGAGAGATGGGTATGGCATAGAAATGTTTCTCCTTACAATGAGCCTAAAAAGGTTCCGATTCCTTTTACGTTGCTTACGTTTTGATGATAGAGCAACGAGGATAAATCGAATACAATTTGATAAACTAGCTCCCATTCGTGTAATATTTGATCAATTCGTAAGAAATTGTATGAATGGTTATAATCATTCGGCGTTTGTTACCATTGATGGGATGCTTCCGGGGTTTAGAGGTAAATGCCCATTCCGTCAATACATACCCTCGAAACCTAACAAATACGGCCTGAAGATTATAGCAGTTTGTGACGCGAAAGTCTTTTATACTTCCAATTTGGAAGTCTATGTGGGATCCCAACCCGAAGGCCCATATAAACTTTCTAACAAAACCTATGACCTGGTTTTAAGAATGTGCAGACATCTTTCTGGTTCACGCATTAACTTGACCATGGACAATTGGTTCACGTCTATTCCTTTGGTGGAAAAATTACTAAAGGATTACAAAATAACTGTAATTGGAACAGTGAGAAAAAATAAAACAGAACTTCCAATTGAATTTTCAAGACCAACTAAACGCCCCATCTATACAAGTATTTTTGGCTTCACCGAAGATCTAACAATAGTTTCATATATTCCTAAAAAAGGGAAAAATGTTATATTAACATCCAGTATGCACCACCATGACGATATTGACCCTGATAGTGGTGAGAAATGTAAGCTGGTAATTGTTACTGCATATAATGAGACAAAAGTGGGTGTCGACGTTGTCGATCAGTTGTGTGCTTCATATGATTGCTCCCGTAATAGTAGAAGATGGCCCATGGTGATATTTTACACCATGTTGAATGTTGCAGGAATCAATAGTCAGGTTATATACAAGGCTAACAATCCCAATGAAAAAAATTTACGTCGGCGAAATTTTTTGAGAGAAATAGCAAACGTACTGATCCAGCCTCAGTTGAAACGGAGAGCAGCTCTTACCAATCTTCCAAGGACACTAAAGTGCAGTCTTTTGGAAGTTACTAGCACAGAAGAACGAGACCTTCAAGATAGACAGTTACCACCTGGAAGATGTGCCCCCTGCGGATGGAGGAAAAATAGAAAAACAAGATTTTATTATTATAAGTGCAGTACCTATATGTGTTTAGAGCATATTATATGTGTTTGTCAGAACTGCAGGGCAGCACAGTAATAATAGTTGGCTCTAGGTTTTTTGTTATAATATGTGCACTATACATTTAGTTACCATTTTTAAATTTTGCTGATCTTAATAGAATGTGCCATTTTTTTTAGTTGGGTTATATTTGAATGTATGTTTTTTTTATGAGTCTTTTTTTCAAACCAATGTTAAGCAGTTTTAATAAAAAAAATTCACAAAAACTGTGTATTTTTCATTATATTACCGTATTCTTACAAAATAAAAAATTTTAAAAATCATTTAATATTTTTTTTCCCCACCTGGTCTCAGACACCGGCGCGACTAAACTTGAAAGAAAAATTCGCGCGACTACCGGAGGGTTAATTAAATAGTGGAATTAATTAGAAACAGTTAGTTTCATTTATAACATTAATATGAGTAGATTCCACAAAGTAAGGGTCCAAACAGTAAATTCAATTCAATAAAAAGCATAATAATAAAACAACTCACTTTTAAATGCTATTTTGACGATTAAAATATCCTTATTAAACTACACACTATCGATCTCACTCAAGTCAAGAGTCCCACACACAACATGCAATCAACTTCTTAACTGTGCTTCCCAACACAAGTTTTCAAACCAACAGTGAGACTGAAATTCAAAAGCAACGGACGCTTAGCGCTTCTCTCAGTGCAGGTTCAACGCGCGCGGAAACCACAAACCAATACTAGATCCTTCTGATTGTAAATAATTTCTTATTACAAGGTGTGCCAAATAAACGTGAATACATTTCTCATTCGTTATTTTAAAAGGAATAAGTTTTTGTGAAGATATTTAGTTAATTCAGATGTTTTTCTCACTAAATATATTGTTGGAGATACGCGTTGTTTTTTTCCAGATTTCAATATTTTGATGATTTATGAAATGGAAACACTTCAAGTTATATTTAAAAAAAAATTACAAGTAGATTGGTCTTTTGAGAATACTCTCCCAAAATTTCAGTTCAATATTCATAGTTTTGTGTTATTTACAAAATTTCTTAATATTTCTGTAAATTAATTCCACTAGAGCAGCGTCGATCCCCGACCAAAGCCGACCGCACCAAAACCACCCCGATCTCCACCGTTCGCATCCCTAAGCTCTGGAACCACCCTTACGAGTATAACGTCAGAGCCCAAGGTCCTAATGTCTGTTCCTATCCCAAATCTCTTCTATGCCTCTCTTCTTGCTCTTTTTTTCCCATGACCGATCTTACATATCCATGTTCGTCCTTTCATACGACCATCTATTACAATGGAATAAGGTGTGCTCCAGATCATCCATGCTGTGGCAGTATGCACAGCTATCATCAGTAGTCTTCCCAATCCTTTTTGTGTACCTTGCGAAACAACCATGTCCTGTTAGAAACTGCGACAAAAAATAGTCCAGTACACGATGCCTGCAGTCCAACCACTTCGCCGTGTCCCTTATGATTTCCGTTGTCCACCTTCCCTTTTCTCCATTCCTCCATCTGTCCTCCCATTTTCCACGCGTCTCATCTTCTACCTTGCTTTTGTTTACTCGTCCCCACTTATGCAGCTCACTTCTTTCCATGACCAATAGGTCTATCGGAGGAATCCCTGTTATTATTTGTAGTGCCTCATTTGAAGTGGTTTTATAGGCAGACGCTACTCTAAGTAGTGTGGTGACACACTATGAACAATATTTAGAATTGAGTAGTCACACTCGAGAAATAAAACTGCTCTAGTTTCCTTGCTTTTATTGAATCTTTCGAAACCCACAATTGGTGACCCCGAATAAAAAAGTGTTTTTTTCAAAAGTGTTCAAGTGCTTAATCAAAATGCCGGACAGTCGAACCCCAATGCTGGAGCACATTTCCGTACATATTCCTCCTTTCTGGGCTACTGACCCAGAAATGTGGTTCGCGCAAATTGAAAGCCAGTTTACTATCGCTGGCATCACGAAAGACGAAACACGTTTCAGTTATGTCGCCGGAAATTTAGAGTCCAAGTAGGCAATGGAAGTTCGTGATATAATTACACAACCACCAGCAACAGGAAAGTATCAAAAACTGAAAGAAGAGCTAATAAAAAGACTCAGTGCATCCCAAGAGCAGAAAACACGACGTCTATTAGAACACGAAGAGGTAGGTGACTGAAAACCCTCACAGTTTTTACGCCATCTGCAAAGTTTAGCAGGCTCAACAGTACCAGATCACATAGTTCGATCTATCTGGATTGGATGTCTTCCTACATCAATGCAGGCTATTTCAGCAACGCAGGTAAATGCTAACCTTTCTACCACTGCTGAACTCGCAGATCAAATAGCAGAAACAATATCTAGACCGCATGTATCTGAAGCAACCACATCCTCAAACCGAATCGAAGCCCTTTTTGAACAAATCTGTTCACAAATCTCCGCACCGACCAAAAAAAACGAACAGTATGCAGATACTCGACGTTGACGTAGTCGTTCGTTTTCTCGAACCAGAAGAAAAGAAACACGAGACGGTTTGTGTTGGTACCATGCCATATTCGGTGTAGATTTTTTGGAACATTTTAATCTTCTAGTGGATATTCGCAACCGATGGCTAGTAGATAATACAACTTCACTCTCCGCTAGTGCGAAGACAGTGACGAGTTCAGTTCCGCAAATTAAAGCAGTAGTAGGAGCATCAAAGTACCATGAACTACTCTCCCTTTTCCCAGAAATCACCTGCCCTGCTGGTAGCACTGTAGAAACAAAACACTCTACGCTTCATCACATCAAAACAACTCCTGGTCAGCCAATTTCAAGTAGACCAAGACGACTTGCTCCTGATAATCTCAAAATTGCCAAACATGAGTTTAAAATCATGATACAGTTGGGACTAGCACGACCATCATCGAGCAGCTGGGCATCACCTTTACATATGGTGCCCAAGAAAAACCTGGAGTGGCGACCTTGTGGTGATTATCGCTCTTTAAATGCTAGGACAATACCCGACCATTACCCAATTCCGCACATAGAGGACTTTGCCCAATCATTGAGCGGTACGAGCATATAACCAGATCCCAGTCGCACCTGAAGATATACCCAATACAGCAATAACTACTCCTTTCGGTCTTTACGAATTTCCTTTCATGACTTTTGGGCTCCGGAACGCTGGTCAGACTTTTCAGCGCTTTATGGATGAAGTAATTCGTGATCTTGACTTTTTTTATGTGTACATAGACGATATCTTAGTCGCATCAGCATCGCCAGACGAACATTCAATCCATTTAAGGTTACTTTTCAAGCGACTCAAAGAATACGGTGTTTTTATCAACACTGCAAAATGCAAATTCGGTGTACCTCAAGTTAATTTTCTCGGTTATCAAGTTTCTAGTGACGGTTCGAGTCCTCTTCAAGAAAAAGTTGATGCAGTTAACAACTTTTTAAAACCAGAAACGGCCAAGCAGCTACGACGATTTCTTGGAATGCTAAATTTTTACAGACGTTTCATCCCTGAAGCAGCCAATCTGCAAGTTCCTTTAAATGAACTTCTGCATGGAAAGATTAAAGGTAATGCTAAACTAACCTGGAACGAGACTGCAATAAACTCATTCCAAGCATGCAAATACGGTCTTGCACAAGCAGCCCTTTTGGCCCATCCAAATCCAGCAGCGAAATTAGCTGTTGTGAGCGACGCATCCGATACAACTGTTGGAGCCGCTTTGCAGCAATTAAATGAAGGATATTGGCAACCACTCGCTTTCTTTTCGAAGAAGCTAAGCCCAACAGAACGAAAATACGGTGCTTATGATCGTGAACTGTTAGCCATATACCAAGCCGTGAAATACTTTCGTCATTTACTAGAAGGCAGGTCATTTACCATTTTCACTGACCACAAACCGATTATCTTTGCTTTTAAGCAAACACCCGAAAAGTGTACACTCAGGCAGTTCCGACACTTAGACTTAATTGGACAGTTTACTACAGATATTCAGCACATATCTGGTAAGAGCAACGTCGTAGCAGATTGCCTATCAAGAGTAGATGAAATTTTTACCTCAATCGATTTTACTTCTCTGGCAGCAGCTCAAGAAGAAGACGACGAGCTGAAGACCTATTTAAAACCTGATTCTAGTTTAAAATTGAAGAAGATACTTCTTCCAGGAACAGACGTCTCAGTCTACTGTGATGTTTCAACTCAGACTGCTCGTCCATTCCTACCCTCAATTTTTCGCAAACCTGCATTCAACTCATTACATCAGTTATCCCATCCAGGTATTAAAGCTTCAGGTAAACTGGTTTCACAACGGTATGTATGGCCCTCTATAAAATCAGATTGCAGAAAATGGACCCGTACGTGTATGCGATGTCAACGTTCAAAGGTATCGCGAAACGTGTCCGCACCAGTGATGGGATCGTTTGCACCCCCATACACTAGATTTGAGCACATCCATATGGATCTAGTAGGACCGCTACCAATTTCAAGGGGATACAGATACCTATTAACATGCGTTGACCGTTTTACAAGATGGCCCGAAGCTTTTCCACTCGAAAATATTGAGGCAGAAACTATTTCTCGGCAGTTCTTCGAAGGTTGGGTAGCACGTTTTGGCGTACCTCTCCGTATTACTACAGACCAAGGACGTCAATTCGAATCAAAATTATTCAACAGATTAAGTAAACTCATTGGTTCAACACACTTCCGAACCACAGCATACCATCCCGCAGCCAACGGTCTAGTAGAACGATTTCACCGTCAACTGAAGGCAGCTATAAGATGCCACTACAGTTCAACTTGGGTAGACTCTTTACCCACCGTTTTACTTGGAATTAGATCCGCATGGAGAGAAGACCTAGGAGCTACTTCAGCAGCTCTTGTTTATGGTGAGTCATTGCGTCTTCCCGGAGAATTTCTAACAAAACGTGGCAATGAAGATAACTTAGAACCAGCTGACTATGCAAAAGAAATCATGCAACATTTCCAGCAACTAAGACCAGTCAATGGGTCGAATCATAGTTCATATTTAAAGAGCTGCAGACATCAACACATGCACTCGTGAGGCACAGCGCATTGAAAAGCAGCCTCCAACAACCATATGATGGCCCCTTTCCAATTATACATAGAGGACAAAAAACATTCTCGTTGAGGATAGCAGATCGCAATATAAAAATATCCATAGACCGTCTCAAACCCGCGTTTATTTTACAGGAAGACCATCATAACAGTCGCGGTGAAGATCCTAAAAAGCATTCCAGAACATCAAATGCTTCAGAAGAGAGTTCGAAAACAGTTACACGTAGCGGAAGACGTGTTAAATTTCCAGAACGCTTACAAGTTTGAGTGTAGTGTAGTGTAACTTTTCAATAATTTCTTTAATTTTTATCATTACCTATAATTAGTAATATTATGTTATTTTATTTTCATTTCTTTTTTTTCCCTTTCACGTGATTTTCTTTAAGCAAATCACTGGTAAGGGGGTACTGTGATGACACACTATAAACAATATTTAGAATTAAGCAGTTAAACGTCAGATATAAAAATAGGAGGTCAGTCTGATTTTTGAGTTGTCACACTCGAGAAATAAAATTGCTCTACGAGTTCCTTTGCTTTTATTGAATCTTTCGAAACCTACAGTAGCATCTTCCTCTGCGTTCTGTCTAGCTGGTCCCTATATTTAGCGATGAGCATTGCGTCCTTCCAGACCGGTGCCCCGTAGAGAGTGATGGAAAGAGTCACTCCCCACAACAATCTCCTTTTCGCCGTCGACGGTCCTCCAACATTTGGCAGAATCATGCCTAGCTTCGCTGCCCTATCACTGGCCTTTTTGCCGTTTCCTCAACGTGTCTTCTGGAAGATAACCCTTCTGATAGCCATATTCCCAGATATTTCTGGTGTTTACTCAACGGAATGCGAATTTCATTTAAAGATATATCTAGTTCCCGTTACCTCCGTCTTTTTGGGGGCCATCTCCATTTGTCCCCCCTGCAGCCAGCACCAGATCTTCCACAGCGATTCTAGGAACCCGATCACCAAGATCTCTTTATTACACCCTATCGCCACCACAGCTATATCGTCGGCGAAACCGATAACTTTGAATCCCTCCGGTAAATCCATCTTCAATAAGGGGTCATAAGAAACATTCCACATCGTTGGTCCAAGTACCAATCCCTGTAGTAGTCCCTCTGTCGTAATTAAATCCTCCTTCCATTAAAATAGTCCGCTATGATGTTTTGTAGATATCTCGGTATATCTCTATCCTGGATTTTTCTAACATATACCCGACTGGTACAGAATTGAAGGCATTTCTGACATCCACTGTTATCAGTACACACCACCTCTGTCTCTTGCCACTCATCATTACTCCTTTTGCAGTGTTATAAACCTCCTGCACCGCCATCACGGTAGATCTGCCAGCTCGAAAGCTATACTGGTTTGGAGCTAGTTCTCCATTCTGCTCCACGCACCACACATCAGGCTGGTCCACCGAAGAGCTCTATCTAAAATATTTAGATCACTTTATAAAGCATACGAAACCTTCAAAAGAAGAACGAGTGTTGTTGATAATAGACAACCACGAAACACATTTGTCAGTTGAAACTGTGGACCGGGCATCTGAAGCAGGTGTTGTAATACTAACCTTCCCCCCCCCCCCACACATCACAGCCACTTGATCTTGCTGTATATTTTTCTTTGAAGAGTTATTACAACCAAGCAGTTGATTCCTGGCTTATTAATAATCCTGGAAAACATTTTGACATTTACTGCGTGGCTGAAGCTGTTGGACATGCCTTTTCTCGAGCATTCAGTACAAGTAATATTTCTAGTGACTTCAAAAAAGCTGGCATTTTTCCATTGGACAGAATAGTTTTAAGTGACGATCATAGCTACCGATCGTCCAGTTCCAGTGGACACAAATGAATCAATGGCTGTCGGAGTAGGTGAAACTACTTGTCCAACTTCTACATACCTAATAGGAATTAAAGGTCTTTCAAAAAACTACTCCTTCCACTTCGGCGGTTCCGAAGAAGGCTGTTAGAAACTTATTTGGGAGTGAATCTGAAAGTGAGGTCATAACTGACTTTTTGGAAGATGAAGATGATGAAAATGATATATTGGAAACCAACAACCGTAAAATATTTGAGTTGCAGGAAGAAATGGAGTTTGAAAGACCTATTTTCGAAGTAGCGGAATGGTCAAATTTCCAAAGAAAAAGAGACCAGCCGAGCATTATGTCGGAAAAATAGGTTCCAAAGACGTTAATATCAGATTCAATTAAAATAGATGACCAATAATGGGTAAAATTTCAGGTGATTTAAAATACTTAATGAGGTATTTTTCTTCAGATTGTGTAAAAAATGATCCAAGGTACAACAGTCTCCCCTATATATTCCATACTATTTTAATGGATATATTTTTGTTTTTACATTTAACAATTTTTTACTTACATTGTTTACTGTTTTAAAAGAAATTGTTGTATTTGTTGCTGAAAATATTATCTTTGAAATATTATTATAAATATTATCAGTATATGTGATGGTTTTGTAATTTTTTATTTATTTAGTGATTTCAGGAAATATTAGTTGTAATGCAATTTCCTCTTTTCTATTAATTTATTTATTAATTAGGAACTGTTAGTTTCATTTATAACAGTAATATTAGTAAGGGTCCAAACAGTGAATTCAATTAAAAACTTTTTAAGTTTGAGATCCGTTTTTTCGAAAATTTCATGACTATTTGAAGGTGAAAAAATGATTTTATCAAAAAACCAAGTGAACCAGTTGATTTCTCGTCCCAAATCCCCATTTTACAAATTTTCAGCATTTTTCGTGTCACAAAAAATTTGTTGTTAATTTTGAACAAAATAATTCGTGATTTGACATTTCCTCCGATAATTCTCTTAATGTTTGGAAAATCGATTCAAAATTCACTCATGCGTGTAAAATTCTCCCCTGAATCGATTGTTGGTCATTACATATGGATCTAACTGTTGAATTGTAGAAACTATACATTGTTTTTTGTTCCAGAATTTCAGTTTTTGGTATTTTTCAATATGTTTCCTTTGATGATTTATGAAATGGAAATCCTCCAAGTTAAGGTATTGTAAAATTTTTTCCTTAGAGAGTAGGTATGTACTTTCCAAAAATTTCAGTTCAATGTTCATAGTTTTGTGATATTTATGTTGAACATGTGTGCCTGTTTCGACTCAATAATCAATCTGGTTAAATTTTCTAATCTTTGCGATGCAAAAGGATAGAGATTTGAGCCAGATACTTCTATTGATAAATTGAAATGTAATATTGCAAGCTAGATGAGCACATAATATGCGAAAATTTAACGGAGAAGACTATAAAGAAACGGTAGTTAAAACAATATGGAACACCACCGCTAAAATGCTACAAAGTAAATTGAGGAAGAATTTAATATTGTATTTAACCATTTCACCGACGTACAGTTTAATGCATTACGAGTTGCACGTAATGCTAAACGAAAAATCCTACAAGCATAACTCAAGAAGAGAAAATCTAGTGCATCAGCTATATTGATGAATTGGAAGCATTTCTAATGGTCGAATTAGATGACGAAAGTATACCGGAAGAACTTTAAAATATCACATTTTAGCGTTTCAAGCGCGGAGGAGAAGAAACTTATCCTCTTATTTCCTATCTGAAATTGAAAATTAGTTAACTGTAAATAATTGTCATATTAGTAAAGCGTGATCTATAGACGTCAAAAAATACCACTTAGTGGACGGTCTGCTCTTTGGTTTAATAGTGTTGAACTATTATTTTTTTGTAAAAGAAGCTATTCCTTCCAAGACATCAACGGGCGTAGGAGCAGATGTTGTCTACAACAAGGTACAGACTGCGTCTGCCAGAAATCTACAGTTCTTTTACATGAGAAAGTGTGGCTCTGATAATTACAGACTCACTGAGTGTTATTGAAAACCGTCAATCTATTTGTTATATAAAAATTGAAATTGTGCAAGATTATCCAAAGGCAACAGCAATTTCTCTGACACAGGTAATGAAGAAAATGAGGATGCTGACGAGATTACCAAAAACTCTTCTGTAAATCCTGCTGTATGATGAAAAAGTACAACTTTTTAAAGAAATTTGATATTGAATTAAGCAGCAAAAAGGAATGGGATCCAAAAACCACTTACTTTTTAAAAGTAAAGCTCTTTTCAAAATATTGTTTAGTTCAATTTATACAGTTTTATGTATTGAGCTAATACATATATCAAGTTTCAAACAATTTCAAAAAAATACACATTCTACAGGGTCGTTCAGTACATTAATGCTTTTTTGTCGAGAGCGTACGCAGTGTATTGACTCTTAATAGTTGATAGCTTTTCTCTGTCGTTTCTCATTAAACAACCCAAATTAATATTAAATGCATTTACTTACCACCAACAAACTGCAATTTGCACCTTTAAGAAATTCGTAGGTTCCAATGAAACCAAAACCTTCGGTTTTGCTGGTGATATCACTTACCGCCTTGGTCTAACAATAAATTTTGTTTGTTATGTATTTAAACATGAAATCACTCTAGCCTAAATATAAGTAGGTAGTTACTTCAAATTATGTATCTTTGATAAAGTGGGTCAAGACCGAATCACTTAAATTTACTTGAGATACCCTTTGAAAAAGTGCAATTTCAAAAATATACTCTGTATTTCTTTCTACACAGAGTTTTTTTAATAAAAAGATATATTTTTTCATGACATTTTGAAAAAGTAAATAAATTTCTTTGAAACTCGTTTTTGTGTTAAAATTTTATCTTCATAATATCAGGATTTAACTGCTAAAGTCCGAATTCTTCTAGGGAAAGACAAGGCCAGTTACGTTATTTTCTAATCAAATTAATAAACTTAATAATACTACATAAATTCATATTAAATAACTGAAGACTTCCTTTGAGAGAAAAATATTCTAATTATAACCATCTGCATCATTTGATAAGCGATAAACGATTGAATTCCAAGCAATATTTATAAAAACAAGAATAATATATCTAAGGAAGGTTGAACGTTTTCTTTGGAAGGCCAATGAAGTAAATGTTATACTATTATTTTAGATTAAAAATTGTGTGATTATTCTTCTAACCATCAACACAATAGGGAACTTGACTAAAATTTTAATTAGCAAAAATTATTTGAGGATTTTGTAGACGCATTGCTATTGGTTGTGATGTAGAATAGTATGATTTTGGTACTGCGCGTGCGTCCATGCGACAACTAAAGAAGGTTTACCATTACAACAGCCAATATTCCCTTATTTACTCCAGGGCTTCCACGTGTTTCTTTTGTATTTCCGGCTAATTCTGATTTATTAGACTTTGTGAAATTTTGTTTGTGTCCATAATATTCTTAACTTGACGGAAGATACAAAATGTCACAAAGAACTAACAGCAGCAGAACACAAATTTTAAGAACGTAATTGATACGAATAGGCTAAGCAATAGGTAAATATTTTTGACAAAAATCCTAGTAGAAAACGGATTATGCCATCATATAAAAGACATTACGTAGTAAAATTTCTGATATATTTTAAACACGCAAAAGTTTTTCAGTAATTTGTTATAAACATTGAGAACGAAATAAACTTTCCTTTTTTTAGTTTTTTTCATATAATGTAAAATGTACTGGAGAAATCTCAATGGTTTTTATTTTGAAATTTTAAAATGCGCACCAACCCCTAGGGTTATTAGCGCCCAGCAATTAATTTACATTTGATAGTGATTTAGATACTAATTATTACATTTTATGCAGTAAGTTAACCGTCTTCAAGAAAAGTAACAATTTTTTGAACGTCACAGGTTTCACCTATAATGTCTGTGATTTTATTCGATAAATTATACATTATTCTTTGATGAGCAAAACAGAACTGGTACAATCCACTAGCACATGTACTACCGACACTGGAGCCTGACACGTTTCACATATTAGGCTTATTCGGGTTTTTGTTTCTAAACCAATCTGGAATTTGGCAGAACCAGTTGCGTACTTTATTCAGCCCTAATAAATATTCTCGGGCCGTTTGAAATTGGAAAGAGTTTGAAAAAACCCGATCATTCCTCATGGTCTTTAGAACTGAACTAACCTAACTAATTTGAAAAATTGACTTTTCTTTGGCTTGGATTGTGCATCAAGATAACTCATTACTGTTGTGTATCCTGTATCCCTTGCATTTTGGCCATTTTGTTGAATCTTTTGGTATTAATAATATTAAGTTTTCATTTTTTGGCATTGTCTTGTAAGACTGGAATTATAACATTATTGATCACATCAAGAAGAACATAATCTTCACTTGATGATGATTATGGTGATGATTAGCTCTGCTCAAATATTTCCATGAAATCATTAACATCCATTTCGTAAATATTGAATTTGAAAAGTAATAATCCAAAACAAACAACACACAATCCGTCAATAAAACATAAACCTCTAACCTCTCCAAGCAAATTTTTCAAAATATCTCCCACCCTCCTCCTTTGCAAATAATTTGATCATGCGTGAAAAATAATCAGAAAATCGTCCTTGCTCGAGACTGGGGACTGGTTTAGACGGTTTTCGAACCGTCCAAGAATTGTTCTAAAATAAACCCGAACGCAAAACTGCGGGTGTCAGAACCATCCTGTTAAAACCCGAACAAACCAATTTCGACTGCGCAAACTCCGGACAGTCTTAGAACATTTTAAAACAACCATAGACAAAAATTAGGAATAATTTTCACAGATAAGTACACTTGGCAACACAACAGTTAAAATAAATAGGAGGGGACACACGCAAAACTGTTTTTGGTAGAGGGGACTGATCGCTGGGCTAACAAGGCTTCTCTCTCTTTCACGTAGTTTTGCTCATATTTTCCTTGTCGTACTTGTATAAGTCGCAGCGTAAGAAAGGGATTTTCGCAATCTGTATATTTTATCATATCGGCGTGACTGTCGTACTGACCTAAAATATCTTTATTCGAGTATACAACGCATAATTCATTGTGCAGTGATATTTTATCTAAAAATTTATATTTTAGAACTGAGGTATCTAAAAGTGTATTGGGAAACTCTTTTGAAAAAGATTCGAATAAGCTTTTATTCGTCAAGTCGAAAAACTTCAATTCATGTAAATCGGAAAATCGAATCTCAATTTGACCTTTAATAGTATCTGAAATTTCATAAAAAAGTTGTATATGATGTAGTTTCTTGTCTACCAAATATATGTTTTCCTCCTTTTCGCGGAGGAGCCTCATCAGTTGAAAAATTTTCAAATAAAATTCTATCAATGAGATGTTTCAAACGATCTTTTGAATAAATTATACCAGTGAATTTATGTTGTAAAATTTGAAAAATAAGATCAGTTTGTTCAAATATTAATTTAAAAATATCAAGAAAAAACAAAAATTCTTCATTTTCTAAATAACACTAAACCAACAGCAGTGTATTACTCGTATTCCGCAGCTGGCGACCGCTTCAAGCCAGCCTCCTGAGGGTGTTGCCATTTCACCTATTTTTTACGGTATTTAAGCAATTGGACTGGTCGAAAAAACGGCAACTGTGTTGAGCAAGAGGTGCTTGTATCACCGAATTGAAATATTTGTAGAATCTAGCCTCAGGGCACTGTTGTCAGATTTAAAAATATCTACTGAAAACGGGGAATTGATTGTAAAATTTAAAAATTATTAGATAAACAGGAAATAAAATGAATTTTCAACAAAATATTTCTGGTGCTATTTGCTGGATAAATTGGTGAGGAGGCTGAGCCTCCTTAGCCTCCTTCGAGGAGCCGCCACTGAATGCTATTTCCATCCATCTTTCTGAAGGTTGCCCGTGATGAGCTGACACCATTGCACGGGATGACGTCACTTAGAAACGCTCTATTATTTTAAAAATGAGGTTATGGTCCGAAAGTTACTGGTTTGCGGTTTACTGTCCCGAAAGTAACTAAAAAGTAGTGTTTGCTGAAAATCTGGTTAGTTTTGGAACACGGTTTTTGAAATATGGTTAATGAACAGTCAAACTAGTAACCAGCCTTAGGAGCCCGGTTACTTCTGGTTTCGACTGTCATTTGTCATGCATTGTTTATTATTTTTATTATTTGTTGATTATTCGACCATCGAAGAGAAAAACATATTATTATCAGGAACCAATTTATCGCTGACCAACGACAGCATATGGTCAAAAGTTAGTCTAGACATTCAAAAATTCTCCTTCAGCATACAATTCCACTACTCGGGTGACAAAATTCTGAATTCTTGGGATTAAAACTAAAGAAAAAAAATTATAGCTAGGTAGCTAGCTGCTTACCTTGAATACCCCTTGCAACCCCGTAGTCATAATCTGAAGACTCTTCATCAGACAAAAGAAGGTGGTGAAACACAAAAGCAGCATGTTTAAAAACAACTCAAAATTTCCAAAAGCTGTTTTTTGAAGTAACAAACAACAAAATACATACTCCGAGGTCGCTTTGAAATATATTTAAGGTTATATTTTCGTTCAGTTAATAGCCAGTGCGACCCGAAAAGGGAAATACTTTCAAGGATTGCGCAAGCGATAAAAATCTTCATGAGTATGGAATCATTTTTTACAAGACTGGACCTTAGTTTGGAACTCAGAACTCGAATGATCAAATGCTACGTCTTATTAATTTAACTAATTGTAAAATTTAAAAATTATTAGATAAACAGGAAATAAAATGAAGAATGTTCAACAAAATATTTCTGGTGCTTTTTGCTGGATAAATTGGTGAGGAGGCTGAGCCTCCTTAGCCTCCTTCGAGGAGCCGCCACTGGATGCTATTTCCATCCATCTTTCTGAAGGTTGCCTGTGATCAGCTGACAAATGAAAATGAAAATCTTCATGAGTATGAAATCATTTTTTACAAGACTGGACCTTAGTTTAGAACTCAGAACTCGAATGATCAGATGCTACGTCTTCTCTGCCCTACTCTATGGATGTGAAAGCTGGACACTAAATTCACAGTTTGAAAAGAGAATAGAAGCCTGTGTATGGGTACAAAGGATCACCAACGATGAAGAACTTCAACGCATGCACAAATAAAAAGAACTACTGAACACCATCAAGGAAAGAAAAATGCAATATCTGGGTCATACGATGAGAGGTGATAAATACGAAATATTACGCCTCGTAATAGAGGGAAAAGTTCAGGGGAAAAGATCAGTAGGAAGACGCCAGAACTCATGGCTAAAAGATTTAAGGAGATGGTTCGACCGCTCGTCTGCAGAAATGTAGTTTCTAGAGCTACAATTGCCATTTGGAATGCCAACCTTCGGCAGGAGAGGGCGTGATAAGAAGAAGAAGATATTTTCGTTTCGTACATTTACCGATTTTGTGTCCCAAATACAACTAGATTTTTCAGTTTTATTCTGTCAATCGAGGCGGTTAACTGTCGTTATGGTTAGTTACCTTCGGACCATAGAATTTTAAGGTCGGCACATAATTTTAGAAGTTAGGGAGTTTACAATCAAAACAAAATATAATACAATTAATATAAAGTATGTTATGATTCTTCTTCTACTTTTTATATTCGGTCGTTATACAGAACGACCAACACAATAATTATGTCTAAAATCACTAAGAATATGTAAAGTTGCGCGTGAATAACCTCGAAAATTAGAAACATTTCTATAATTTTCAAGACTGAAAGTTGCAGTGAGAATGGACCGAAACGCATGCGCAATTATTGTTCAACAAAGGCCAGCAATTTCTTTAAAAAGCTGTAATGTAGGTTTAGTTTTATGAAGTTTGCGCGGCTGCCATTTTCAATTCTCAAAATTTGAAGACACCAACCAGACACCAACTTTCTTTTACTATCTTTATTTATTTTATACTTTATTTATATCGTTACCAATAATAATTATATTTTTTCATTTAAGTGAGAAATTATATTTAAAAAGATTTAGTCTTTTAAATTTTAATTTAGAGTCTTTTTTTTATATTTTCATGGGTAAATTTAGTTTTTTTTGTTAAAATTTCAATATTATTTTTACATTTGTGACTTCCAAATGCTCATGTTGAAGCTCCTGTTTCTGATTCAATAATTTTACTGGAATTATATTAAAATTAGGAGGTTATAAATATTTCCTCCATATTTCCTTATATTATCACCTTGATTATGTCATGTTCATTATACTTGCCACTTAAATAAACAAAATTTCATATTGTTTAACGTTTGACAAATTAAGGGTTGAAAATGAATTTAAAAAAAAATCTTGTGCGAGCAAAGCTGAAAGATATATATCAGCGTAATTACAGTAATTTCAAAAATTCTCATTCATTATAATTGTAATAATAATTATTAAAATAATCACAATATTAACTACTAATGGAAATCTATTTATTTTATCGGCTAATAAAGTTGTAGTTAAATAACATACATATTTGTTTTATTTACTGCATGGAAAAGTTTGATAAAATAAATAAGTTCGAAAAACATATTTGTTAATCATTTAGATAATTATATTAAGTAAACTGCCATTTGATGTTACATCGAGTTGTGTAACATTCAATGTGGCCCAATAACATATTGTCCATATTATTTTAAATTGATTACTATTTCATACATAATCTTCAAAATGTGTGCGTTATTTCTAAAATATTAATAATAAAATTTTTAAAATAGATGAAATTAAAAAAAAATAAATAAATCATGTAAATTATTTTTTATTATTGAATAAATATATTATTATTATTATTATTATTATTATTATTATTATTATTATGTGATCCCGAAACCGTCATGCTTGAGTTTTATTGGTTGAATAATTTTATTTAAATCCCTATAGGTAGCTTTTTGAGTAAAAAAAAACCCAAATTCTGTAATTTGCTTGAACAGTTTTAGAGGTGTTTGGGTAAAAGTATTATCACCCAGATGCTCTTAAGTATTTTTATGTCATACCAGTACATTATTGTGTTTTTATATCTTAGATATCATCTTCATAATGGATTACTTTAGGCCCGTGCGGGCATAAAGTATACATTATGGCCCGAGCGGGCATTAAAGCGCAAAAAACAGTTTTCGATTAACTTATTCTTTTTATTAATCAAATCTTAATCTACGTTTATATATTATTTGGTTGTATTTACATAGAATTGAAGGTTCCGCTGATATAGCTCAATTTCCTGCAACAAAGATTGACTTATGATTCATTGTCTGGATCTCTAGTAAAGAAATGCGAGATCCAGTTGGTACGCATGCCAATATCCTTGAAACCTCATTCTTTGAAGATATGCTGTCCTCTAAATATCCTTCAGCAACTGTGGTACTCTTCCATCAACCATCGCGCTTCAGCATAGTCATACTTGCTCCAGCTTCTGCTTAAAGAGTTGCCGAAGTTCAACGTAAACAATGACCAGTGTACTTTTCGGAGCTGTTCAAACCCAAATATTTTGCAATAATACAGGGAATTTTCCCAAATGTTTTCCAACAGGTTGTACAGTACAGAGGCTTTATCTGTAGCTTAAAAATAGTCTGTTTTCTGAGTAGCCATGTGGCCGCAAAGAAATATAATCTTTTATAAGTTTTCAAACTCTTCATTTCGTCTTCATCCACAATGGTGGAAGCTCGTTTTTCTACAACTGCTATGAAAAGTGACGTATTTCTCATAGCTTACTTGATTTCAAAACCAAATATTGCTCATACTGTGAGAAATAATATTTCTCACGGCACTTTGCCCACGCCACATATATTTATATGGAGAATCAAATAAAATCGACAAAAACTTAGTAGGCTACTGTCATCTTCAAATACCTACTTAGTTGTCACAAAACTGTCAGATTATATTCGAATTTATGTTAAAAATTTTGAAAAATTTGTCAAAAATTTTGAAATAGGGTCAAAAATTGTCAAAAATTTGGAAAAATGGTCAATAATTGTCAAAAACTGTCAAAGTTTTGAAAAAATGGTTAATAATTGCTAAATATTTCCAAAAATTGTCAAAAATTTGGAAACATGGTTAATAATTGTCAGAAACTGTCAAAATTTTGAAAAAAATGGTCAATAATTATAAAAGACTGTCAAAAATGGTCGATAATTGTTAAAAATTGTCGAAGATTTGGAAAAATCGTCAGTAATTGTCAGAATCTGTCAAAAATTGTCAAATATTTTAAAAAATGGTCAAAAATAGTCAATAATTGTTAAAATTTTGAGTGATGATCAAAAACTGTCAAAATTTTTGGAAGTGGTCAAAAATGGTCAATAATTGTCAGAAACTATCAAAAATGGTCAATAATTGTTAAAATTTTGAAAAATGGTCGAAAATTGTTAAAATTTTGAAAAAATTGCCAATAATTATACAAAAATGTCAAAAATGGTCAATAATTGTTGAAAATTGTCAAAATGTTTGAAAAGTTGTCAAAAACGGTCAATAATTGTCAGAACCGGTCAAAAATTGTCAAAAATTTGGAAAAATGGTCAATAATTGTCAAAAACTGTCAAAGTTTTGAAAAAATGGTTAATAATTGCTAAATATTTTCAAAAATTGTCAAAAATTTGGAAAAATGGTTAATAATTGTCAAAAATTGTCAAAAACTGTCAAAATTTTGAAAAATGGTCAATAATTATAAAAGACTGTCAAAAATGGTCGATAATTGTTAAAAATTGTCAAAGATTTGGAAAAATGGTCAGTAATTGTCAGAATCTGTCAAAAATTGTCAAATATTTTAAAAAATGGTCAAAAATAGTCAATAATTGTTAAAATTTTGAGTGATGATCAAAAACTGTCAAAATTTTTGGAAGTTGTCAAAAATGGTCAGTAATTGTCAGAAACTATCAAAAATGGTCAATAATTGTTAAAATTTTGAAAAATGGTCGAAAATTGTTAAAATTTTGAAAAAATTGCCAATAATTATAAAAAAATGTCAAAAATGGTCAATAATTGTTAAAAATTGTCAAAATTTTTGAAAAGTTGTTAAAAACGGTCAATAATTGTCAGAACCTGTCAAAAATTGTCAAAAATTTGGAAAAATGGTCAATAATTGTCAAAAACTGTCAAAGTTTTGAAAAAATGGTTAATAATTGCTAAATATTTTCAAAAACTGTCAAAATTTTGAAAAAATGGTCAATAATTATAAAAGACTGTCAAAAATGGTCGATAATTGTTAAAAATTGACAAAGATTTGGAAAAATGGTCAGTAATTGTCAGAATCTGTCAAAAATTGTCAAATATTTTAAAAAATGGTCAAAAATAGTCAATAATTGTTAAAATTTTGAGTGATGATCAAAAACTGTCAAAATTTTTGGAAGTTGTCAAAAATGGTCAATAATTGTCAGAAACTATCAAAAATGGTCAATAATTGTTAAAATTTTGAAAAATGGTCGAAAATTGTTAAAATTTTGAAAAAATTGCCAATAATTATAAAAAAATGTCAAAAATGGTCAATAATTGTTGAAAATTGTCAAAATTTTTGAAAAGTTGTCAAAAAAGGTCAATAATTGTCAGAACCTGTCAAAAATACTCAAAAATTGGCAAAAATGGTCAATGATTGTAAAAAAATTGGGAAAAATGGTCTAAAATGGTCAACATTTTTGAAAAATTGTCAAAATTGATCAACATTTTTGAAAAATTGTCAAAATTGATGAAAAATTGTCAAAAATGGTCAATAATTGTTAAAATTTGAAAATATGGTCAAAAATTTTGAAATAATGGTCAATTGTCAAAATTTTTGAAAAATTGTCATAAATGGTCAATAATTGTCAGAACCTGTCAAAAATGTTCAAAAATTGTCAAAAATGGTCAATAATTGTTGAAATTTGGAAAAATGGTCCAAATTTTTGAAAAATTGTCAAAAATGATCAATAATTGTCAAAATTGGTCAATAATTGTTAAAATTTGAAAAAATAGTCAAAAATTGTCAAAATTTTTGAAAAAAATGGTCAATAATTATAAAAAACTGTCAATAATTGTTGAAATATGGAAAAATGGTCTAAAAGGGTCAAAATTTTTGAAAAATTGTTAAAAATGGTCAATAATTGTCAGAACCTGTTAAAAATGGTCAAAAATTGTCACAAATGGTCAATAATTGTTAAAATTTGGAAAAATGGTCTATAATTGTCAAAAATGGTCAATAATTGTTAATATTTAAAAAAATAGTCAAAAATGGTCAAAAATTTTGAAAAAATGGTCAATAATTGTCGAAAATTTTGAAAAATGGTCAATAATTGTCAAAAATTGTCGAAAATTTTGAAAAATGGTCAAAAATGGTCATTCTATTGTGCATAAGAAGCAAGCTTCTATCGGCGGTCCGACGACCGCTCACCTTTTCTTTTTGTTTTACTAACCATAAAAATTAATATTGAGTAACTTTACTTGTATTCTTTAAATTTGTGCAGTTGTAGAAAAAGTATAGTGTGCAACATGTGGGGAAAGTACTTTTCTCACTCGTGTGTTTGCGACACAAACTTCCACACTCGTGAGAAAAGTTGAACTTTTCCCACTTGTTGCACAATATACTATTTTGTCAGTTTTGGTTTCTGGCAATAAAGACTGATTTTCTATCTTCTACACGTGTGAATAACATATTATATTGCCGCCGACATCCACTAAATACACCAAATAATAATGCGACCTTGTTCATTGAAAACGTTTCATTTGGTGCCTCATGAATAAATAATTTTAGGACATTTTCTCTAGATAAGTCACTGGATTTTTTTGGTTGGTACCCTTTTGACCTTTGCTTTAAGTACTCGCATAATTTGTGAAAATTGAAAATATTTATATTCCAATTAATTAATTAAAGTCTTCTCTAGCATCGAATATTTAGCCCACAGAGAGCTCGGGGAAAATTTTTCGGATAGATTTAAAGTACCCCAATAGCATAGTTTCGTTATTGTTTTCTACAGCATTTTCTGACATCCTCTTCAAAAATTGGTCATATTTTTTTTCGTATGAATCTCTGGATTTTCTCGGTAACAGGTTTTGTTATGCTTTTTCAGCCTCTTTTGCAATTTGTTCCATTTTTAACTTTTGACTTTGACACATTATACATTTTAATATTTATCTCCCTAGCAACAAAAACGCAGACGATAATAATGTCATAAGGTAATGTCGCAAGTAAAAATAAAAAATTGGTAAATCAAATTAAATAAAAAAAATATTATTCAAAACGAGGTGGTAGGACATAAAAGTTTGTATACACCAAGGGTACTAATAGATATATACCCTCGGGCGTATTACGAACCCTCGTGCCAGAGGCTCTCGGCTTTGTAAGACAGTCGCCCTCGGGGCATAATCATCTACTTAGTACCCTTGATACATAAATAACTATTAAATACCTGTATCGCCAAAAGCCCAATAAATTGATTTGGCAAATAAAAGGATCTATTTATTTATTTAGAAGATTATATCCTAGAGGTATTCCGTACGGTTCAAAACACTCAGCGTTCTGAATCCATTAACTTTCAAGGTATTTTGAAAATACTGTTTTCGAGCAATAACCTCTAATATTTTATTTAAAATAATTTTCAAATGAATCAACAACATAAATTATCATATAAATGCCGGACAAGTAAACATATTATAAGTATTTGTTTGACTTTATGTTCAAGCAAATAAAAGCGACTCAAATTAAAATTCAGTAGAAGAGGTCGATGAATTGTTTTTTTTTTACTTACTCGGATAAAAACAATTAATTCAAAGTGTTGACATGTATTAGAGATGGGCGGAGAAATAGAAATATAGTATATGTTTTGGAAACAGCCATTAAGTATTGGTATGATGTATTTATTGACTCCCAAAAATAAATTTTGTAAAGGCCGTCAGTGGTAATGAAATGTCTTATCTACCTACTTTTTACCTTTTTTTTACCTTATCAACATCAACATTGATACTTGGACATTCAAACTTAATTAACTTTCTGTCAAGTGATTAATAGTATTATTGTAGTAGACGTATTCAGAAAGTCTTTGTATCTATCAACATGAAGCTGACTGAAACGCAAATAATTGAAATTCAAATGATTAGTTTTGGAGATAAAACGCACGTACGCAGAAAGAAGTATGTACTTTATTTAATAATAAATACCCCAACCGAGAACCAATTTCACAATCCACTGTGAGCAAAATTGAGAAAAAATTCAGAGAAACGGGTCATGTCAAAAACCTCCCTAAACTAGAACTAGATGTTCTTTTAACCTTTCAAGATAATACCCATACCAGTTCAAGGCAAGTAGCATTAGATAATGACATGGACCATTCAACAGTTCTTAGAAAGCTAAAGAAGGAAAAGTGGCATCCCTACAAAGTAAGTTTAGTACAAGAACTTATGGAAGATGATTTTGATAGACGAATTGAATTTTGTGAAATTATAATGGAACAAAATAACAGAGATCCGATGTTTTTAAAAAAGGTTTTTTTCTCTGATGAAGCTACATTTCTACTAAACGGTCATGTCAATCGCCAAACTTATCGGTACTGAGCATAGCTTAGCATAGCATACAAAGAGGACTGGGAACTCACGAATAAGATATTCAGACCCCATCTTATCATTTGACCCCTACAAAACTCCAGGACCAGATGGCATATTCCCCAAACTTCTGCAAGAGGGACTAGACATCATAATAAGTCCTTTAGTTCTGATACTCCGTAGCAGCCATGCTCTAGGGTATATACCAATTGCATGGAGAGAGTCGGAGGTGCTGTTTATTCCTAAACCAGGAAAAGAAACGTACACCCAGGCTAAATCCTACCGACCAATCAGTCTGACATCCATGATGAAAACCATGGAAAAAGGCTTACAAATGTATTTACAAGAAGGAGCGCTTAAGAGCATCCCTCTACATAGCAATGATTTATGGCTGCAGCAAGATGGTGCGCCTCCACACTTTGCTGTCTTGGTGCGCAACTACTTGAACAACGTCTTTCCAAATCGGTGGATAGGTCGAAGAGGAACAATAGAGAATGGCCGCCTAGGTCACCTGATTTGATTTCTTTTTATGGGGATACTTGAAAAGTAGAGTGTACCAAAATAGACCACAAAATATCAATGAACTCAAAGAAAGGATACGTATTGAGTTTGCATAAATAACTCCTGAAGTTACAGAGAAAGTTTGAGAAGAGTTCGCGGCACGACTTTCTCATTGTATTTTTGCTGAAGGTAAACAATTTGAGCACTTAATTTAGGTTTCGTTGTATTTAATGAATAATACATAATAAATATTTATATATATTAATATGGCTGAATAGGTATTCAAAAGACCTTTCAAATAATGTATTACAACACCCACATTTCCATTGAAAAGTTTTAGCGACGACGTCAGCATGCTCACATAGATGACGTGAAAAATAAAAAGGTATCCTTACGAATAGCCTGTTTAAAAATAAAAATCGAAGGGTTTCAGGATTTTTTCCTAAAGTCACCGGTTTACGAAATAACGAATTTAATCCTTTCATTTGCTCTATACTGTCTATACTGTATAACTTCCCAAATAATAACATGCACGAAGAGTAAAGATACATTATATAGAAATCTGTATTATTAAAGCAGCACGTCGCTAATAGTTTTACCGCTGACTCATAGATGGAGGAAGATATTTTGATGCTGTAATGTTTCTCAGTTTTAAATCAAATAAAACTTGAAACTACAGTAATAATAACTTTTTTAAATAAAGGTAACTGTTTCTAATTAATTCCACTATTTAATAAAAATTCTAAAAAATTATTATTTGCATATCATCGTCAGAATGACAGAAGTTATTTGTTATTATCACTATTGGTATAGTAATAATGGTTATTAGTACCAAATGAGATACAAAGTTTACAATACTTAGGTACCTTCTATAGAGTTATTTTTGATACTACTATTTAGCTCTAGTTAGTTCCGTATAGCATTTTGGGCAGAACAAAGAATAGTATATTCTTCATAATAGCTATTCTACACTAGTAAAAGACAGTACTTTCTCCACGACTATGCAATAAGAAAAAATTCTTCATTGGGAATCGAACCTCGATCGGCCGCGTAAGAGTCAAGTATCTCTACCTCTGAGCTATCGACCACATTTACTTATGAAAATGAAAAGCTCATAAATATAGGTAACTCATAATTTTAATAGAAATTTTTACATTTTTTAATGAAATTATAACATTATTAGGAATACTAATAGAGATAACCAGTGGCGGCTCCTCGAAGGAGGCTCAGCCTCCTCACCAATTTATCCAGCAAATATCAATTACGGATCTATTTTGACAATTATTGACCATTTTTGACAATTATTGATCAATTTTGAGAATTTTTGACAAATTTCCCAAAATTATTGACAATATTTGACCATTTTTCAAAATAATGACAATTTTTAACCATTTTTGGACAGTTTTTGACAATAAATGTCCATTTTTGACAGTTTTTCACAATTATTGAGAATTATAGACCATTTTTCCAAATTTTTGACTATTTTTGACCATTTTTTCAAAATTTTTGAAATTTGTTCAAAAAACTTGACAATTTTTGACAATTATCAACTATTTTTCAGAATTTTGAGAATTTTTGAACATTTTTGACAATATTTCGAATATTTTGACAGTTTTTAACGATTTTTGTCAAAATTTTTGACCATTTTTCGACAATTATTGACCATTTTTGACAATTATTGATCAATTTTGAGAATTTTTGACAATTTTTCAAATATTTTGACAGTTTTTAACGATTTTTGACAATTTTTCAAATATTTAGACAATTTTTGAAAATTAACCATTCTTTCAAAATTTTAACAATTATTAACCATATTTCAAAATTTTTAATAATTTTTGACAATTATTGACCATTTTTTCAAATAATTTGCAAGTTTCTAACGATTTTTGTCATTTATTGACCATTTTTCGACAATTATTTACCATTTTTGACAATTATTGATCAATTTTGAGAATTTTTCAAATATTTTGACAGTTTTTAACGATTTTTTACAATTATTGACAATTTTTCTAAAAGTTTTGACAATTATTGACCATTTTTGATAATTATTGACCATTTTTAACAATTATTGATCAATTTTGAGAACTATTAATCATTTTTGACTATTATTGACCACTTTTGACAATTATTGATCAATTTTTTTTCTTTTTTTTTTGTCGGTTATTTAACGTCGGTCTATTTCTGCAACTTAGGCTAATCACCGACGCCGGGAGCACTCTACCCCTAACCGGAAATTTTGCCGAACCCACTAGTGTTCCAACCAGTGGTAGGGATCTTTATCGATTTTGAGAATTTTTGAACATTTTTCAAATATTTTGACAGTTTTTAACGATTTTTGACAATTATTGACCATTTTTAGTAATTTTTGACAATTTTTCTGAAAGTTTTGACAATGATTAACTATTTTTTGACAATTATTGACCATTTTTGACAATTATTGATCAATTTTGAGAATTTTTGACCATTTTTGACAAGTTTTCAAATATTTTGACAGTTTTCAACGATTTTTAAAATATGTTGACCATTTTTGACCATTTTTCAAAATTTTAACAATTATTGACCATTTTGACTGTTTTTCAAAATTAGTGACAATTTTTAACCCTTTTTGGACAGGTTTTGACAATAAATGTCTATTTTTGACAGTTTTTAACAATAATTGACAATTTCTAACAATTTATGATAATTTATGACCATTTTTTAAAAAATGTTGACAATTGTTGACAATTATAGACCATTTTTCTAAATTTTACACTATTTTTGACCATTTTTTCAAAATTTTTGACAATTATCAACTATTTTTCAGAATTTTGACAATAATTGTCCATTTTTGAAAGTTTTTGACAATTTTTCAAAAATTTTCACCATTTTTTCAAAATTTTGACAATTGACCATTTTTACAAAAATTGGACAATTTTTTACCATTTTTTCAAATTTTGACAAGTTTTCAAATATTTTGACAGATTTTGAAAATATTTAACAATTATTAACCTTTTTTTTTAAATTTCGTCAGTTTTTAACAATTATTGACCATATTTCAAAATTTTTAATAATTTTTAACGATTATTGACCATTTTTGACAATCATTGACTAATTTTTAATAATTTTTGACATTTTTCTAAAAGTTTTGACAATTATTGACCATTTTTGACAATTATTAACCATTTTTAACAAAAGGTTTTGACAATTTTTGATAATTATTCATCATATTTGACAATTTTCTAAAACTTTTGAGTTTTTGACAATTTTTCAAAAATTTTGACCATTTTTCAAAAATTTTAACAATTTTCAACAATTATTGACCATTTTTGACAGTTTTTTATAATTATTGACCATTTTCTCAAAATTTTGACAATTTTCAACAATTTTTATGTCCAGCCTCCTCTCTTAAAAAGTTCACGAGCCGCCACTGGAGATAACATAAATATAGGAACTTAATTTAGATTAATTCTTTACTCATTTTAACTATGGAGGGTAGAAGGAAGGAGAACCATCTGAATGTATTAAAAAGTGTCCATCGAAAGGGAGCAAATTAAGTTGGCGCCATGGTAGCAAGTGGAAAGATTTTAAAAACAGCGCCATGAATTAATTATTAGAGTAAGATACAAAATTAAAAAAGGAAAGAAGTACTTCCGGTTTATTACAGCGCGTATTTTTAAATTATTATATCATAGACAAACATACAATGAAATATAATTCTAAATTCACATCATTTCCATTAGCTACGCGAGCGCCATTTCGGTGAATCTTCGAATTATAATTTGCTGTTTACAGCAGGTGGACACTTTTTCACTTGTCCCCCATACAAGACGGTTCTCCTTCCTTCTACCCTCCTGATAATCACATAGAATGTGATTAGCTAACGAGAGTGAATTCTTTTTCATTCTTCACTGGTGTGAAGAATTTATATCATTATTCAGCTACATATATAAAAATAATTTGTGCATTATTACCTATACAGTCGTGGAGAAACAATGTTTATTCATACAACTTTTTGCTACATTTTCTAATTCAAAGCTTGTTTATAATGTAGGTATGATTAGGTTTTTGACTTTTCATAGAAGAAGCTTTTCAGGAAAATTCTGTAAGGCAATTGCTTTAAAAGCTCTTGAATTTTAGGAAAAAAGAGCCATGAATCAATGGAGAAAATATTACTTATTAGTAATTATATCTAACTACTGATAAAAATAAGATTGTTTCATATTTTTCTTCAGTTTCAACCACAGATAAATATAGTAAAGTAAACCTTTCCCACCTTTGGTATACAAACCTACCTTTCCATTCTAATTTTGTTATAAAAGGTTCTTGAATTGTAACTTTTTCATTGGTATAAAAACTAAAAACTCCCATGCGAACAGTTTCCATTTAAAGAGCAATTTGCATTCAGGGGATCCAATTTTAATTCAAACCAGTTGCTGCAATTCGCTATCTTCGTGCATGTATTTGTGGAAAGCTCTACATGCATAACAGTTAGCGAAAATAGACAAAAAAGTTGTTTTTTTTTGTGGATATTTCCATCAGTTTTAAACTATCATCGCATTTTCATTTCGTGAGCGCGTCGGCGTTGTTACCCTAGCAACAGGAATTCAGAGGGGATGGACTTTCTGTACCTTTTGATAAAATAATTTCAGTTTGCGATAAAACTGCCCGCGAAATGTTAACTGTGTTACGCAGCGACATCGTGTGTTTGTTTCGTAAACTAAAACTATTAACTCTAACAGAGCGCAATTAATTTGGCGGAAAAACGGAAAAAACTGTATTAGAGTGCTTTGAGATCTCTTGGAAGTCAGTGTTATTTGTGACATGTCAGTTTAAATTAAAAGATATTTTGTAAATTATCACTTTGTTTTGAGAAATTATATATTAAGTGACTAGAATTATAAGAGGACTGTGTGCTGCAGAAATTGCCGATTAAATTGGTAAGTATTTGCAACTTTTATATGCAACTGTACTAAAGCGTCACTATTTTTTGAGGTTAAGTTTTGAAATTTCAAATGTTATACATAATTATTTTGGTATTTTAACAAATTGTTGTTTCTAATATGAGTATATTATATATTTCATTACTCCTACTGATATTAATTAATCATAAGGAAGCTTTAATTTTGCTTTGATGCATTTTCACTTTTTAGGAAAGTTGAAAAGTAGTTTAATTTATTTGAGGTTTTAGAACAAATACCTAGTTATGTGTATAATTTTGAATAAATGAAAAATGTGGTGATATGAATGCACATGAGTAACTTTATATATATTTATATACGGTATTAGATAAATGGTATATACCCCTCTACGTACCTTAATATACAACGATCTGGCAACTTTAATAAGTGGAGAATGCTGTAAATTTAAGACATTGTTGTTTAGAACATTAGAATGAGCATTCAGAGTACAATGTACATATTTTGAATATTCTTGCACGTATAATAACTAACTACGTTCTATATTGAAATACCATTATTTCGTGACATACGTCACCCCAATGTGTAATTATTGTATAGGTGTAGTAATTATTTATTTAATCTAAATTGTTTCGAATTTGCTTCACCCGAAGAACAAATATATCTACGAGCACATGGAAGTTTTGTTGAATTTCTCCCGCATTCATACTTAACTCAAATTGTATGTCAATTATTAATTTCTAGTTTAAGCGTTCACGCTTGCTTGTGAGTGTGAATACATACTTGGATCTTGGAATTTGTTGAGTAGGTATCGCACATTTACTTTACAGTAGCGTAACATAGGAAGTTTTCCAATTACAGCATATAATGCCGAGGTGTGTTAATGCTTAATTAGTTTTCAAGTGCACCGGTAGAGTGCACAAGGTTGAGTGTTGTGAGCAAGGAGGCTAGATAAGGAGATCGAACTCCATGTATTCCAATTTATGGACATTATAGAGGGCGCCACTTATGCTAGGGTACCAAAAAATCTGACGACAGCCAATCATGAAACTCGATTTCATGATGTTTTATTGGTTGCTAGCTTCTTTGACAGTTCGCTGTTCACGTGTGAGGTAAGTGAGGTTAGGTCACAGAAATGGAAAATATTGTGAATAAGAAATCCGTTTTTTGTGTCCTCGTTTTCAAAAAAATCGAAAATTGTGATCGTTTTGTGGTAAAATAATTAGTTCCACTATGTGCTGCTGAATGTATTTATGTTTTTACGCGATGAAAAATATGAATATCACGTCTTCTGTTCAGTATGGAATTTTATAACACACTTAAAGGTCCAGCACAGTTAGAATGAGTGTAAGTCTTTAAAAGAGAAATTTGAAGAATAAAGAAGACACTCTAAGTGCAAGTAAGTATATTCTAGAACCAAGTTCACAAGTTGGATTGCCCAGTTATAAAAAATATATTGAAGATGAATAAAGAGATACGTTTACAATACTTATGTATAAAGTTTTTCAGAATCTGGCTTCCTAAATAGTAAAAAAATATTAGCTACACAAAAATATGAAAAAACGGTGGAAAAAAAGGAAAAATCACTTGAAATGCTTGGAGAAAATGTGCCACTTCAAATGTACTATATTAAATGGCCTTCGTATAATTGAGAATTGCAACTAGAAGAAATACAGTTTGAAAACATAGAAGGTATGTATAGATAAATAGCCAGTAGTCATAAGCTCTAATAACACACAAATTTGGTCCTATTAATGAGAAGTAATAAAACAATTACAGAATTAATATCTATTATTTTAGGTTATTTTCCATGAAATAAACGAAAGGATGATTGCTTCCGAACTGGTCAAGCCTTTACAAGAAGAAATTATTAAAATATTGAATAAAAAGAGAGTTGCACGAGAAGTAATTTACTACACACTATGTAACCTCTTTTACCTAAATATAAAGTGTACAATCCTTCGATCATTAAACATTGTTCAAAGATACAATCAGTATTTTGTCTCTAACTTGATACCTACCTATCCTATTGCCTGTTATACTTATCCAGCTTAGGTGTGATGAGTAATAAGTGAACTGTTGAAGTTAAAATAAGGTAATTAGAATACTTCATATTTACTGCTCAATTTACCATTAGGCTTTATAGGATTACGAGTACTCTTGCAAAAAAATTTAACTGAAGGATATCAGAAAATACATCTATATCTTGATACCAGATGCTCAACTATGCACACTATCGAACATCAAATATACAAACCTCTAGTCTACGATGAAAACATAGTGCTGCTATTTTTCTAGGCATTACTGAGAAGCGTTTGATGGTGTTTGGAACTGTGGTATATTCTACAAACTATATGAAATTATGTGTTCTAAATTCTTGCTTTTAATCTTGAAAACTACCTTTGTGATAGAACACAACAAGTAAAAGTGAATTACAGATTTATTCAAAACATTTAAGGACTTCTCCAGTGTTTCTCACTGTCCTATTTGCTCTACAATCTATCTTGTTACAACTATGATTTAGCAACAGAACATTTAAATTTGCATACATATTGCAGTATATAGATGACATCGCTTTGATCAGTCATAATAATCTCAAAATAACAGTAAATAAGCTACAAAAACTTATAACAGAATACTGAAATGGTTTAACATCTATAGGATGAAGCCCAAAGTCTTAAAACTTAATGCATACTCTTCAATCTGTTCAATAACAATGAAAAATACAATATATTTTCAATCAATAGGTACAACTTACTAATGACATTAGTTCATGCACAGATTTTCAATATAAAATATATTTAAATAATTCCGTATCATACATGAAAATAATTTTTTAAAGTACTTTATTTTAAAAATACAAAAATTGCAATTTACAAAAGTTTATTTCCTAATGAAGCAAACACAGTGGAAAGTCACAATTAGTAAAATACATAAGTACGTACACAAAATATATAACTGTGAACGTTCTGTAACCGAACTTGCACAAAACATTCCCTACACTATTTTGAATCCTCTGTGTTTTATCTATGAATGTTATACTACAAGTGTGCCACACTGGAATTAGGTAGCTGAAGATTGGTAAGAAATAAGTGTCACCGATTTGTTTCAATGTCTTATGGTTTTAGTAATCCCTACATTGGTAAAGTGCACCAATAATTGGCAAACATAAATTTCATTCTATTTGATGTAAATGCTTGCTTCAATGTATGTTCTCACCTTATTTATATTTTCATTTCCTATTTTTATCTGAATATCAACTGAATTCATATTTTTTTGTATAAAGAACATGCCAGTAATATTTTCAAATTAGTATTACAGCTTATTCCTTATCAACCATCTCTGGTTTTTCTTCAAATCTTTGTTCACCTTTTTTCTTCCAGTTCTCTTAAATTGTACTTGTATAGAACATAATAATGTCATCAGCAAAAGTAAAGTATTTTGTGTGCAATTATGCTTTTTCTAGACTTCTCACAAGTAAGGTATATAATTTAAGTCTATCATAATGAATATTTCCTTTCCTACTTTATTTTTATCTTTGAATATTTCTTTTTATTTTTGGTAACTGAAAAAACTCTGGTTTACTTAAATTAAATTCAATTCACGTCTTCCTTTTAAATAATCTGCACTACCAACCACTATTGCAATGAATTTCAACATTATCAATTTTTAACAATTTTAATTTTTTAGTTTTTATAATTATTCACAAGTAATGTTTACTATTTGCCTACTGTCAAATTGGTAAAATATAAAAAGTAAGGTTATTGTCGTGACAGTTTTAAAATGGTATCTTAGGTACAATGCGCGACGCCGCGGTGAAAAAACAAACTGCTTAGATAGACAATTTTGAGGACAGGTTTTGTCAATTTTCCCGTATGAGTTCGATCTCCTTGTATAGCCTCCATGGTTGTGAGCAAAAAACATTCATAGACTTAGCAACCTATGCAATGCTGACAAAAGTATATTTCTGTAAAATAAAATTGTATAAACAATTTTCGATTTAGTTATCTATGATCCATGCTATCAACCAAATTGAAGTAAAATGAATCCATAAGTAGATTTTAGTAAATTCTCTTGACTAAATCAAATTATGGGGGGTCACGGACACGGACATGAACCATCTTACGAAATTCCGGACTACTGAATATATGGAGTTGAAGATGTTCCAGAATAAGCTGAAAAAGAAAGAGCATTGGCCACCCATGGACTACGAAATGAGGTTTGGAGATACAATCCCCAAGAATTTAGAACCCACAGCAGCTGGTTTAAAACTTTATTTTTTAGGGGATTTAAACTTGGTTTTGGTGCCTTTGTGGTCACTGTTGTTGGTACTTACTACGGTAATTTATGATAAATTGTACCCAAGTAAACATGGTCATGGGCACTGAAAATGAGTGTTATATTAAACTATTGTGAAAGTAGAAGTTTTTGTAAATAGAAGTATAAGGTTGTTTTTTTGGTTTGTATTTTTCTATTACCAAATGCTCGGGTCCTATTTCAATTAATAATTAAAAAGGTGTATTTCTCTAATATTAAATCTCCCTTTTAAGTGAAACAGTATGAGCACATATATTGAAATAGTTACTGTTTCCTTATCTAATCCATTGTTTAAGGTTTAAATACACGGTTAGTCACAAATGTTTATTGGAGCTAGTTAGTATTGAAAATTTTCGATTTGATTATTCAAATGAAAATGATCTACACTTTAAACATAATACCAAAAAATAAGAAGATCAGTACCTTCATCTATATTTAGATTTATTCTTAAACACAAGGTGAATTCGGTTTTTAATATTTTCCAAAAATTACGTCGAAAGTTTTAGAAATTATTTCAACAATAAACAATATTATTAATAATAGTGTAAACAAAATTCTTATCATCGCCAAATTAAAGAAAAAACAATTATCATATATTCAGCTACTGAGTTGGTATCAATGCGCGCATCACCCCAAAGCAGTACTTTTCAAAGTGCTCGATTGTGCGAAGCGTTGCTGTAATTGGAACATTCACGGTTAAGCATTATGTCGCATAATGCGCTTTAACGATATAATCACAGAATACACCAACTAAGTGGTTAAGTGGTGTATTCTGTGTTACCTGTATTCTTTTTTGTTTTCTCCGGACAGTTTTCTTGGTAGGCCGCCTTAATCGCTTAGCTTACTTTTTCTACAGCCGTGTCGATAGCTTCAATGCCATCAATCGGTTCAGTACCATCTTCGAGAATTCTACTGAGGGACGTTTTATATCCTATCCAGTCTGTATATCTTGGATTTCGATACTTACCTACCAATGGAGTTACATTAATATCAACCCTTATGTGCCTGTGGTCCGAGCATGACGGTTCGTCAGACACATACCAATTTGTTATTTTATCACTAATTTTACTCGTATAGTGTTAAATCTAACACTTCTTTACGAGATCTAGTAACGAAATTAGGCTTATTCCCTATATTGGAAACTATTAACCCTTCAGTTAAGATGCAATTTAAAATGGACTCACCTCTTTTATTGATGTTCGTGCTGCCTTTTTTATTGTTACCACTGTGTTCCATATACAGATTACGAAAATCCCTTTCTTACGCTGCGACTTATACAAGTGCGACAAAGAAAATATTAGCAAAACTACGTGAAAGAGAGAGAAGACTTGTTAGCCCAGCGATCAGTCCCCTCTACCAAAATAGTTGGGCGAGTATTCAGTCACCTCCTATTTATTTTAAATGTTGTGTTGCCAAATGTACTTATCTGTAAAAATTATTCCTAATTTTTGTCTATCGTTGTTTTAAAATTTTCAACGGCATTTCAAGCGGCAACAATGTTAAATACCAATAATTGTTAAATCGAAAGCAGTGTACGGATTTTATTTATTGCAGATTGTAATTTGTCCAAATTTTTTCTTGAACTCCATTATTTTATTCTTATTTGTGTTGATCTAACTTATTTTTCAAAAGTCAATATTACCAATCTCGATTTTCTCCCACTAAATACACCGTTATCCGGTGTTAAAAGTCAAATGCAAAATAAGTTATTTATTACTTAGAAAGTACCAAACATTCTAAACTGGCAACGCTGAGGCAGAGACTGACTCCCCACTCTGTGAGTAGGTTCACTGTGTTCAGTAGTTTCCCAACATGGAAGGAGTGAGGTTATTAAAGAAATAAAAAAATACACTCGTTATTACGTAACCTGTACATCTTAAAATTCATTTTTGTCAACTTGATCGTTTCTGACCAAGCTGACAATTAATTTCTAACTACAATAGGATATTATTTTAGCCATTGTAACTTGAAAATAAAACATTTATTCTTGAGATAAAAATAATAAAGTAATTGGGTATAAAAAACTAAAGATCGATTCCATTAATAAATTGATTTGAAAAAATAAGAAAAGTAGGTACTTATTCTAAACATAAAATATGAACTTCTTGGAAAAATTAAACTAAAAATCCGTTCTAAAGAAAAACATAATTTTCATGAATTAAGTGCTCAAATAAACCACCTTGCTGTGCCAGGCAATAACCAAATCTGTCACAAAGATTTGATCTCATATCTCTAAGATTATTTGGCGTAATGCTGGCACAAACGTGCTGTATTTTCACCCTCAATTAATTTAAATGATTAGCTCTTTCAAATTCATGTTGATAAATGCTACTTTCCAAAAATCCCCAAAGAAAAAAATCATTTGGAGCTAGTTGAGGTGATCTTGGAGGCCATTTAATTGTACCATTAGTACTAATAATTCTGTTGGGGAATCTAAACCTTAAAAATTCCATTACTATACTTGAATTATGGACTGGCCAACCATCTTGTTGAAACCAAATTCTGTTGAGATCAACATCGGGTATAAGGAGAACTGCAGGAATTACATGATTTTGTAATAACTCTAAATATTTGGCGGAATTTAGGTTCCCCTCAATACAAAAGGACCTACAATGTGGTCCTGTCCAAACATTTAGCTTCTGCGGATACTGTGTTCGGATTGGAATGCTTAGATGTTTATTTTCCCGAGACCAATATCTTGTGACGGATGGATTGTGTTTTTGATGTAATGAAAAGGTTGACTCATCCGTAAATAAAATATTTTTTAAAAAGTTCTCGTCAGCATTTTGACGTTCCATCATTTCTTCACAGAAATCCATTCGTCTGATATTGTCCTCGGGAAAAATTTCCTGCGTTGTCTGAACCTTGTAAGAATGGTACCCGTTCCGTTTTAAAATATTCTGTATAGTTCTCTTATCCATGTTGACCTCTTCAGCAGTTTGTCTTGAAGAACATGGTTGTCCTGTTTCAACCGCTAAACAAACATTCAAATCTCTAGTTTGTCTTTCGTCGTTTATCGGACGTTCGATTGGGTCTTCCGGCGCTTGGCATTTTCTACAGTACGAAATACATCCATATTTCAATCAATCAATCAATTATGTTCAAAATTGTTGATCGTGAAGGAATTGGGAGATTTTCAAATGCCACAATAAACAAATTAACTATTGCATCAGCCGAATGACCTCCAAAATACCATTTTATAATTTGCACTTTTTCGCAGGTTTCGTATTTTAATGTGGGCGTTGTAAAATGTTTTATTTTCAAATACAACGGCGTGCGCTAACAACCAAGGTCTGTAGCGAAAAGATCACATACGTTCAAATGTGAGTTCTCTATGTAAAGGACATTGTTGCCGGATGAAGGTGTTTAATTTTACCTAATAGTGTATGAGCACGAAAAAAAGTTAACGATAACGTGACAAAAATATCATTTTTACAAATTAATCTGAGCTTTTGGCAACAGCGGTTGAACTAGTGGGGCTATGAACACACGCAAAACTGTTTTTGGTAGAGGGGACTGATCGCTGGACTAACAAGTCTTTTATCTCTTTCACGTAGTTTTGCTCATATTTTCCTTGTCGTACTTGTATAAGTCGCAGCGTAAGAAAGGGATTTTCGCAATCTGTAGATCCCACGAGTATCTAGGGGATAAACGGTCCACCTCCGCGAAGCCCCGCATACGGAGGTGAGGTCTAAATACGGTGGGGTGCGATCTGGTGCCCCAAAGGAACCGTACACGACACTGTCACCCTGTGCCACTCATTCTCGTCACGGTTTCTCACGACTTAACTTAAGGGGATGTTTATCGACATCCCGGTCAGTAAATTTGTAACAAAATGGTGCAAACCGCATGTCGATTATGTTTTGTCTAATTCGAGATATTATAAGTAAAAAGTCCACCCGGTACACTACAATTTTTTTAAAGTAATATGAAAGTGCCAAGACCTACAACAGTGATGTTATATTAAATATCTCACGTAAGTTCTCATGTGTTGGGGATTTACTAAGATGCTGTCAAAATCCGAATATATGCAAACTTCGTAATATATATTTTGATATTACCTGTCACCAAATTCTGTTGGTAGAGGTCTTTTTAGCGTTCTTAAGCCTTACGTTATCACAACCATATGAAATACGTAACAAACATTGGCGGAGTTTCACGCATAATAAAAATTTACTAATAATTTTTTTGAGTAATTTGATAATCAAAACAAACATACAGTATCAACGGCTGCTGAAGAAGCCGCCATCTACACTGTTAAAAAATAACTCCACAAAAAATGGTGCAATGCTTAACTCAAAAAATAAAATTTTGGCCGTTTTAGCACCAAGCCACAGATATGTCATTAATGTGACTTGTTAAAAGTTATTTTCTATACACATAATGGAAATTTGATCTTTTTATTGATAAGACTAATAATCAAAACAAACAGCCATTATTAAGGGCTGCTGAAGCCGCCGTCATATACACTGTTGGAAAAAATAACGAAATATTAAATTTCACCAAAAATTTTGTAGATTCTATACGCATCATAGAAATTTGATAAAACTTTTCTGACTACTCTAATAACCAAAACAAAGTTTCGGTATCATCGGCTGCTGAAACCACCGCCATCTACACTGTTAAAAAAACTAACGTACTTAATATTAAATTTCACAAAAAATGTTGTATGGTTTATTTGCGATAAAAAGACGATGACGTTACAAAACAAAATTTTGTGACGTTGCCAAACTAGAATTTTTAAAGCTTGCTTCTTATTGCACGACATAGGACTTTTGGGAAGGCTAGTGAACTCGTAAAACGTGTAACCGTTACGAAAAGTCCGTCACACAACAGTGTTGCCATATTTCTGAAAAGGCTAGTGAACTCGTGAAACGTGTAATGTTCCGAAAAAGCGAATAAGGGCTCGTCACGCAACAGTGTTGCCAGATTTCTGAATAATCCACTAATCCAATGAAATTTAAATTGAAGCTTGCTTCTTATTGCACGACATAGGACTTTTGGGAAGGCTAGTGAACTCGTGAAACGTGTGATGTTACGAAAAAGCGTTCGTCACGCGATAACTCATTCAAGCGACTGTGCGAAATCTCTCTTGACGCACTGAGCTCGCACATCTATAGGTGTGAAAACTTGTCAAAATTTTGAAAAAATGGTTAATAATTGGCAAATATGTTGGAATTTTTGAAAAATTGTCAAAAATTTTTAAATATGGTCAAAAATTTGGAAAAATGATCAAAAATAGTCAAAAACTGTCAAAATTTTGAAAAAATGGTTAATAATTGCCAAATATTTTCAAAAACTGGTCAATAATAATTGTCAAAAATTTTAAAAATGTTTAAAATTTTTGAAAAATTGTCAAAAATGGTCAATAATTGTCAAAGACGGTCAATAATTGTCAAAACCAATCAAAATTCGTCAAAAATTGTCCAAAAGGATCAATAATTTTTAAAATTTTGAAAAATGGTCAAAAATTGTCAAAATTTTGAAAAAATGGTCAATAATTGCCAAATATGTTAAAATTTTTGAAAAATTGTCAAAAATGGTCAATAATTGTAAAAGACGGTCAATAATTGTCAAAATTCGTCAAAAACTGTCAAAAATAGTCAATAAATGTTAAAAAATTATTGAAAAATGGTCAAAAATTATCAAAATTTTGAAAAAATGGTCAATAATTATAAAAAACTGTCAAAAATGGTCAATAATTATTAAAAATTTTCAAAATTTTTGAAAAATTGTCAAAAATGGTCAATAATTGTCAGAACCTGTCAAAAATACTCAAAAATTGTCAGTAATTGCTAAAATTTGGAAAAATGGTCTAAAATGGTCAAAATTTTCGAAAATTTGTCAAAAATGATCAATAATTGGTCTATAATTGTCAAAAATGGTCAATAATTATTAAAATTTGAAAATATTGTCAAAATTTGGAAAAAATGGTCAATAATTGCCAAATATGTTAAAATTTTTGAAAAATTGTCAAAAATGGTCAATAATTGTTGGAAACGGTCAATAATTGTCAAAATTCATCAAAAATGGTCAAAAATTGTCAAAATTTTTGAAAAATGGTGAAAAAATTCACGAAAATGGTCATTCTATTGTGCATAAGAAGCAAGCTTCTGTCGGCGGTCCGACGACCGCTCACCTTTTTTTTTTCATTCTTTCAAGAAAACTAGAAAAGTCAATCTGACAGTTTTTCTTTTTTATTGGCCTGTGCCTCGTAATGCATTAATCGAAGGTATTTATTTACAAATAAAAGGCTTGTATAATAATCTCAGATTTATTTAATATAAGTATTTATTTATGTGGATAGTGTGGATAAGATACAAGAAATAGTAACCAATAATTCTATATAAAAATATATCAAATTTCATTAACCTAATCTAACATTAAAAACATTCAATCTTCTACATTTAAATATATAACATGAATATTAATAATATTGGATGCAAAAAGTATTACTTACGTATCTTACAGCACCAAAACAAACTTGTAAATACTAAGACAATGATCGAATGTCAACAAATGTCAAACTAAACAACCAAACTGAGGAATTTTACCAATTGAGCTGACAACGTCTTGAATTTTTGCCAACCCGTAAACTATAAATTGTCCTATCCATTAAGAAGAAATTGTATTTACGGTTAGTAAATTTATATTTATTCTGATAAGATGATGGCATCCGAAATGTGCTGATAAGTGAGCGTATGACGTCGGCAAAGGATCAGCACACCACAAGCAAAATATTCTCTCTGAGAAATATGTTGTGGTTGAGGCGTTGACGTGCCTTTTCGGTGCTGTACCGATGCTGTTAGGTATGCGAATTTACATTTAAATACACATAAGAAATAAAATCTGCTGGTGAAGGTGATGATCAGTCGCTGTCCCTATGAGGTGATGATAGGTGTGTTTCGACCTTTAGACGTTCTTCGTAAGGACGGCGTAGTCCATATGGAATTTTTGTTGCCCATCTCTGCACCGATTCAAGACGGTTGGAATCTTGTATTCCACACAGGACCAGCAAACTCTAAGATTGGTCTCACATAGGTATTAAAAATCTTTACAAAATTTTGAGGTGAAATTTTACAAAATGTCTTAGACAGAAGGTAAATTGAACTTTTAGCTTTACTACACATGCAGTGAATATGTTGAGACTACGATAAAGTCTAGGTCTCCTTACTGAGAAACAGTTTCTGAAGTCATACTAAAAAGTACATACCAATTCCTTGGATTATTTTTACCAAGATGAAGCACTGAACACTTCGATGCATTTAAAGTTAAAAGCCAGATATCTACCCATTTCAACACTTGGCTTAAATCAGCTTGCAGTTGGTTGTATTCATCTATAGGTTTGGCATATAATTTGGAGTCATCAGCAAAGAGCGAAATGTTGCATTCAACGTGGAGTGGCAGATCTGCTATGCTATGTACACTAAAAACAGAACCGATCCTTGTGGAACGCCACTTAACACATTGCACATTGCTGAGAAAGAATCACTAATCCAAACACAAAAATTTTCATGATGCCTATATAATCTACATTTTTTTTGAAATTTTATATTTCGCTATTTTTCCCAACAGTGTAGATGGCACATAATGACATGTTATAAAACAGTCAAAGAAACTCCGACACTGATTATTAAATACGAATCACGAAAAGAAAAACATACCGCGATTTTGTAGGTAGACTAGTGAGATAAGATATAATTATGTATATTGAAGTCTCTTATATACGCATGTAAAGTTTATCAAAAATCACGTGTTCGTTTCCCTTGCCGAGTTTTTCCTTTGATTTGCATTAGCCTAATCAAAGGAAAAAGTCGGCAAAGGAGACGAACATGTGCTTTAACTTCTACAACAAACATTAACTGATAGAGATGGTATAATGAAAAAACTTCTTATATTATTTCAGTGAGAGCTCATAATCTCTGAAAAGAATCATATTAAAATTTCGATTCTTTGACGCTTTGTGAAATACTGAAATTCATTTCTGAGGGTGATGCACCAAAACCGACGAAAGTTATCCGATTTCGAAGTATTTCCAAAAAGATGGTGGCGACATTTGTCTCAAAAGCGGGTCATGTAGCAAAAATTCCTCTGCAAGATCAAAGAACTGTTACAGCTGATCGGTACACATATCGATTAGTTTGCCGAAAGTAATTGCTGGGTTTCGAAAAACTAACTCCCAACGACGAATGATCCTTCACCAAGACAATCCAAGTTCCAAAACAGTACATGCCGTCCCGAAGACCTCCGATTTAGGTCCGATATAGGTCTAAAGGTCCCACACCCTTTTTACAATGTCCCCTGGATGTCCTTGTTGGAAGTCCTCGGGAAGTCTGCATTTCTCTGATCCATATTTAAGTCGTACTCTGAACAATTAATTTTAACCTTCCCCGAAACGCTTTTCTTAGTTGTCCTCAGGATGTCCTATGTAGGTCTGAAATTATCTGGACCTCCTCTCGGGGTGGCGATTTTCGGATATTCCCGAAATATTTACAAAAGCTGTCCTGTGGATGGCCTGGCTCGTCCACGACCTAAATTGGACGTCCCGAAGACATCTTAATGTCGTCTTTGTGCAGCTCGAAAAACAATCGAGTTTTTAGAAGCAAGAAATCATCGAATTTTCGACCATCCTCCATAAACTCCCGACCAAAGTCCTAACGACTTTTTTACATTTCCAAAAATTAAGAATGAGCTTCGTGGTCAAAGGTTCCAGTCCCCAGAAGATGCATTCAACGCCTTCAATTCTTTTGAATGTACCAACAGGCGAATGGAATAACTGCTTCCAGAATTCGTTCCAAAGGATGCAAAAATGCATTTCTCTTCGTAGAGAATACTTTGAAAAACAATGGTGTTTAAAAGTTATCTATTGTATTTTTTTTAGCTCTCTATGCAAAATATAAAAGACAACCCTCGTACTACTATTTAAATAAATTAACAAAATCTATTGACAATGGTATATACTATGTTTTTTGTAATTATTCTTTTTTTTCGTACAAATCACCAACATTTTTTCAACAAATGCTTTTAATTGCCTTTTATCAACAATCGGGTAAAAACAATGAAAATGTTTTTCCTAATTTCCATTAATATTCAACAGTTTCCAATACAAGCTTTTATGTTTGATAGGAAAACAATAAAGTGTATCAGAAAATTAAAATATATACCAGTCGACCAGTACACAGTGCGTGCAATTACAGTAGAAACAATGAATTTTTACGGACACATCCTTGATATTATTATCCTTCGAGATACAAAACCTTGCATTCTTATCCGGCCATCGGGTACATTCCAGAAATAAACCAGCATCTGATCTGCTTTTTGGGTAAATTCTCCGAATAATGAATCACGAAATGGCAAAAAACCGGAATATTATAATACTTCCTCCTTACCATTGCGAGCTAAACCCTATAGAGTTAATGTGGGTTCAGGTAAAAGGATTGGTGGCAAGGAAAAATACCACATATAAAATGAAAGATGTCCGTGCATATTTTGAAGAAGCTCTGGAACAAGTTTTTGCAGAAAGATGGCGAAAATGCATAGAACATGTAATCAAAGAGGAGCAGCAAATGTGGAAATTGGACAATTTAATGGAACAAACCATAGAGCCAATAGTTATAAAGTTCGGACCAGATGAAAATTCATCAGATTTTTAATTTTCCAATAACTAATATTTCGTGCTCCTATAATATTAATAACCCCTTGTTGTAAATAAGTTCTATGGTTCTAGTAAGTTTAATATAAAAATAATTGATTATTATAAATATTATTATAATTGATTCTGTAATGAACGTACTGTTGCGAGGTCACCAACTCAAAGCCGGCCCTGTCTCTCGACTCTAAATTTTGCTGGCTGCGCCCCCCCTTTCGAGAACATTCGAGTACAACGGTTTTGTTTGTGCATAGGGCGAGCGCGGAAGGTATGGGAATTTTCTAGAGTTGAGAAGGACTATATATACGCGAGTTTTTGAGTGCGTAAAGAATTATCGAAACAGTTAGTTCGAGAGAATTAGTGAAACGGACAGTAAAGAGTTAGTTCACAGAAGTTCTTAGTAGTCGGACAGTGAATAAAATTGAAGCCTGCCTTTCCAAAACGTTGTAAGTGCCATTTTTAGAATGTATCGTTCCTTTCCAAAGCCCCAGAGACAAAAAATTTTTTGGGCCACGCTTGTTTTATATAAAAATAATGCTCTCTTAAAAAACAACCATATTTTATTCATTTTTTTACATATTAAATATGACAAACTTGAATTAAATGATAATTAGTCTAAATCTTTTTAAAATTTTAGTGAAGCCTTCGATCTTTTGTATTTGCAACAACTTATTGCGTCAAAACACAGCTCATTGTTTCGCTTCAAATGCTCTCCTTTAAGCATAGCATAGCGCGGCCTGCCAACCCCTCTACTCATCTCTTTTCTAAGCGTGTAATAATCAGCCGACGTAAGTCGATATTAAACCGGGCTTTTGACCCATCACATGTAAACTTCGGGCGTGTTTCTTTGACGTCAGCGCTCGTCAAATTCCGTTCCCATATAACACCTTGAGGTCAACGGTTGACACCAGCCCGCTTTCCAATTTTGGTTTTCGCCGAGTACTTGATGCTTGATACGGAAAAACGTTTACACGGGGGTCTTGAAAAACGTTTAAACGGGAGGTCTTGAAACGTTTTAGGTAAATTTTATTTAAGAGGAATACTATACTATATGTATAGTAGGTACATTTTATTTTTTTAAATGCTTATTTAATTATTTTTTAATGGGAGGTCATTGACCCAATGACCTAATGGAGGAGCCGCCACTGTATGGCCGATCTTATGGTAAGCATTTACATTGTTATCAGGTCTTCCGTTTTTCTGGAAATATAATGAACTTTTAAATCGCTCTGTATATGTAATATTTTATGTATTTTCCATCGAAAAGAATATCTGTAGACGTCAAAACTTGAATTATGAATTTGTCAATTAATTCGCAATCAAAAACACTGCTATCGTTATTTTTATTCCTTGAAAATAATTATTTATTAAGGAGCGTATCCGCTTTGTATAATCCCTCTATTTTTTCGCAAAACCACCCCCCTTTCGACGTCTAGATGTATTTGCGAACGTAATTACCCACCGAATTATCTCGGAAAAGTAAATTCATTATAATATTTCGCCAGAGTAAATTACGAAGTTTTCAACCAATTATAAAAAGACAAATTAAGTTTCTGTTTGTCTAACTTGGTGAAATAAATGAATGACAAATATTTTATCCTAAAACGAGGACGGAGAAAAAAAAAGACGGGAAAGTTTTTAAAATAAACGTGTTTTGGTGTGGGGAGTTAATTTTTTAGAGAGAAACATCGAATTTATTTTTGACGGGAACGATACGATGAGGTACAAAAATAACGATGTTAAAAGGGCTACTCGCTAAGTGTTTTTGTATGTAAACGTATTGTTAATCGCAGAAAATAGACCCGGAAAAAATAGATTGGAAAAAAAAAGGCTCGGTTCCGATTTATTTTGCTGCATGACATTCACTGAGACCTAAAAGATCTATTGAGCCCCCTTACTTTTACTTAGTTCCTGAGGAAAGTCTCAGAGACTAGTAGCTCCTATTTCCAGCAGGAATTTTAGGATATCTGCAGGCTTCAACTTAGGTGAATGACCCTCTTCTATCCAGTAATCTCCTAGGATTCTGAATTGCTTTGCAACTCGCAAGTATATAAATGGAGGTTTCTTCTTCCATGCCACATAATCTACATTCTTCTTCCTCCACTATTTTGAGCTTTTTCAGGTGCCCATTCAGGCGACAATGTCCCATTAGGATCCCTGTTAAAAATCTTAGTGCAGTTTTATTTTGACTTATGCATTCATTTTATCGCAACAGGTTGTAATCACCCAGAAGAATCTTTAATTGTCTAAGCCATACTAGATCTTTCCAATGGTCAAATCTTCTCTTTTTTCGGCTTTGCCTATTTCTTCCAATATTACATTGGAGTTGATACCGCAAAGGGATTCCGGCTCCCAAAAAGGTGTTTCCGTTCCCCTCTTTGCTAGTTCATCTGCTATTTCACTTCCTTCTATTCCAGTGTGTCCTGGAATCCACAGAACTATATTCTCGTAGTTCATTGAGATTGCCTAGTCATTCCCACACCATTTTGGAACTGATCACTCCAGAGCTCAGTGCTTTAATGGCTGGTTGACTATCTGACATTTTGATAATCCTTTGCCATCTATATCCTTTATCAATATTGAACTGGGCACACTTTCTTACGGCGTGAATTTCTGCTTGAAAGATACTTGGGGTTGTTCCCAAGCTTTCAGATTGTTTGGTTCCTGGCTCGTACACTCCTATACCAGTTCCTTCAATTGCTTTTGAGCCGTCTGAGTACCATTGAATAACATTCTTTCCAAGTCTGGTAATGGTATTTGGTTCCCATTTCTTCTTGTTGCTTAATTCCGTAACGAATTTCGTTACATAAATAGAACATATCCCAGTGCTAGAAGTAGTTGTTTCAATCCCTTAAGATGACTCACCAAGTAACCAGCAACACCACCGATTCAGAGGCCTTTCCACACCTCTAAACCACCAACGTTTACCTGACGACCCAAACTTTACATCACGTCACGCTGGGACGGCATCTTGCGATTTTTCAACTCAAAATTTGTTGGTAAATTCTCATCTTATTGGGCTAATTTGTTTTTGCTCTTAGATTGACAAAATCTGTACGGAAATTACATTAAAAAAGTTAGTATAGAACTATTAATTACTATTATTAAATCACCCTATTATGAAAAAGTTTCGACTTGAAATTCGATTTACTTTTAATTGGGACTGTAACGACTCAACCTTTTTAAATACCAATAATTTGAGAAGGTACAGAAAGGAAATGCAAAACAGAATAACAAAATGTGTTGTTTAAAAACTGCAAAGCAAACAAGTTTTTTTTTTTGAAATACAATGAATAGAACATTCAACACTTAAATAGGGACCGTACTTGCACTTTCAAAGCGAAGTATCGTTCCACAATTAATTGTTATTTTTGTTGTCAAATACATTTTTCTGCTTCATTGTTACACCCTGTATAATTATGACTTAGACCGTTGGAGAGCATTTTCTACGGGCTTTATAACGACGTATTGTAATAAATACCGAATAAAGAAACATAGGGAGCATCACCCTGTATAACAAATTTCATTCAATTTAGAATAAAGCAGACGCTGATATATGCAAAATAGAAGTCAGCAAAGCAGTTTAACACATTGCAAAAAGTAATACACAGGAAACGAGTTGATAAATAACAATTCCGCTGAGTCGGAAGAAACCCACGCGCTAGGAAAAAAACCTGATTAGCAAATTCTGCCGAAGGGAGGGTAGACCAATCAGAAAGCAACATGTGAACATGTGAACATGTGAACCAGAGAAAAAAAAGCTGACTTTGGGAAATACACAAAGCCAGGGGAAAAAGGGAAAGAAAGTGGAAGTTGAACGGTTGCATCTGGCTGCGAGTTTGGGTTCGCGGATAGCGGGTTTTTGGGGTTCTTTAAGTGATAAATTAATTTATATTTAAAAGTTTCTATTCAAAACGTCTACTGAAAGCGCTCTGCAGTGGTTGTCGATAACAGGGGTGATGATACTGAATAATAAGGTTCGCTAGAGGCGAACAGGTTTCGTGCAAAACCTATTCCGATCGGTACTCGGGTATTAGAGCCAACGAGCCCCGCCCAGGATAAGCAGTCTTCCACCCTTTGGAGAAAACCCAGTCTAAAGAATTTGGTGAGTTGATTTAAAATAATTGTACTAACCGTGTACCTATGATTTTTTGTAGTTTGGTTAGACTATTACTAAAAAATGCTTTAATTTTCGAAAATTTAAAAGAAATCATTTTGCCAATGAGAAAATTTTAAAGTGTGATTTCTATGTCTAGAAGATGTTTTAAGATGTAAGATTTGTACATTTAATATTGTGTTTTATGTAGATTATAATTATATGTGTAAAAAAGGTGTGTGTAAAAAAATCAAAAATACCAAAATAACTTTTGACCATCCTCGTATATCAGTTTTGACACATATTTTATTTAAAAATTTAACATAGTGACCTGTGACTTGTGTGTTTAATAAAAGTAAAAACTCCAAGAGGATGGCTCATTCCAGATTTTTCACTTGCACAATAAAGTCTAAGAAAAAGTAGTTCCAATATCGATAAAGTAGGGAGTCAACTTACCTTGATTTTTGACAGGAGGACATTTTGAAGTTTAAAAGTGTGGTAATTTTACATTTCTTCGCGTGCATTTCTTTTAAAAATCTCACCAATTTGTTTATGGACGACAAATTTTTCTTCCTGAATTGAAAAGGAAAGAAAATAAATTGGAATCCGATGCTATTTCCCTGAGCATCTAAAGAAGAAGAACTAACAAGAAAAAAATAAAGTTCCTAATTCTCTCTTCCTACAATATAAAAGAAAAAGAAAGTTAATTATTAAATAATGACAATAATATTCTAAAAAGATTTATAGCTAAAAAAATAACTCTAGATTGAGACTTAAAGGCCATAAAAATAATAAAAAAGACAAACAAAAGTAATAAATGCATTTAAACTAAAAAAAGCAATTAAAGAAGATTTGACATATTCATTATTTACTGTAGTATTTATATTTTTATGTATTACTATTAGATTGTAAACATCTATCTATTTTTTTCTTTTTGCTTATAGACTAAACAAGTTTTTAGTTTTCCTTAATGAATAAATACTTTACTAAAATTAATTTCCACTTACCTTGTTGGACGATAAGCAATTTTCATCATTGATTTTGTACTTATATGATAACCATTGTTTTTGTACACTTCTCACTTGCAAACTGATTTCTTGAATTTAGCAATTTTTTTTACTATTCTTCAAGTGTGGAAGGGATGGTAATATATCATACATAATTTGCCACTGTGTTAGATTTTGTTTCTCAATAAAAAATATGATATTTCTTCGTTTAATTCAACAACTTGTCTATTATTGAACAGCCATTTTGGAGATAATTAATAAGAGTGCGTAGAGCGTCGACTCAAAACACAACTAATGAATCCGACTGAGATAGGTAGTTTCGTGCTTTATCAGAGTAAGTTACAGGGTTGTACTGAGAAAGAAAGGTCAGGTAAATTTAATAAAATTTTAATAGGGGGAATTATAAAAAAATAAAAAGATCATTAACTGTATTCAATACTTCATATTTATTTTATTTTGAGATAAATATTGGCGCCCAACTATACAATACAATAAAATCACAATTCAATAATCAATTTAATAATAAATAAAAAAATAATAAACCCCATTCCCCATACACGCACATAACAATATATAACAGTTATAACAGTATAAATACAGGGTCGGTGGTAAACATTTTTTATCTAGGGGTTTCCGGTCTGTTTCTTACAAATCCCCCTAATCTCTATAGTTTCAAATCAAACAATGCCTGGCATTATCCTTCAATTTTCTCCAAATTTCGGTTTTCAATTCACACACTTCGTAATTAATCGTCGTGCTAAATGTGAGAATAACTCTTTTTAGTGAAGAGAGAATCCAACAAAAGCGGTAATTAAAAGTTCGTAAGCCCAACGGCGGTAAAGCAGTTGGTTTGTTTTTCCTTTTGTATTGTTTAGCAAAAAAATGCCTCGCGAAGAGAGAGAGAGAGAAAGAGAGATTAATGACTATATCTACTGTATTTTCATTTGCCACCGCTATACAGAAACTACGGGCTAAACATAATACGGCGATGCTATTTATCATCTATCGGCTGGGTCTGCTTTTTTTGTTTTTTCGGGTTTCATAAATTAATCGTTGTATAACTAAACGAAAATTCCACTCTATTAATAATAAAATCCGGTTTTGTTTTCGCAAAACCTGTTATTAGTCTAATGGATATACTCGGTATTTACTTTTTTTTTGCCTTTTCCAAAACACGACATAGCACCAACGTTCGACAGTTTGTACTGAATTTTTTATGTTGAGTAATTGTCTTTAAAAATTGTCATGTGACGCAGTGGGCGTCGGATATTCGATATTAGGAATTAATATTCATCTAAAGTACATCCATCGAACAAACAGAGCGACCCAAACAACGATAGATGCGTGATTGAAGTATGATCATCATGTTCCTTTGCATCTATTGGCTAAAATGCCCCCCTACGCTGGCCAATCGGATTTAACTGCAATCGGCCAGCAGACGTCTCGCATAAAATTACCCATAATATGCTTTTTTCACTACTAGCCTCTAAACCTAACTTTATTGACTTTTGTTGAGGTAGAAAAGTTTTCCTAGAACTGGAGATTCAACCAGTGGGTTGGATTTATTCTTTTAAAACAAATAGTAATTACCTCAAAATGGAACCTAACCTAACCTAAAAACAAATTTTTGTTGCTAAAACATTGAAGAGTATAAAATCAAGCTAAAAACTAACCTTACCTAACCCAACCTAAACTAAAAACAAATTTTTGTTGCTAAAAAAATTGAAGAGTATAAAACTAAACTAAAACTAAAACTAAAACTAAAAACTAAAAACTAAAAACTAAAAACCTAAAACCTAAAACCTAAAACCTAAAAACTAAAACTAAGCCGAACAAAAAAAATGTTCTATTTTCTATACGCACCATGGAAATTTGATACAAACTTTTTTTGAGTACACTAATGATTAAAACAAACTTTCAGTATTAAGGGCTGCTAAATCCTCCGCCATCTACACTGTTAAAAAATTAACAGTACTATTAAAATTTTCAACGAGAAACTTGACGAAATTCGGATTCATGCTTTTACTGGAGGAGTCGAGATGGCGCTACTTACAAACAAGAAGCCCCTTCATGTCGTGCAGGAAGTAAATTCTATTTTAACAGTTTAGGTACTTGAAAATTGATCAGTTTAATCCCACATAAACATTCCTCGACATCGATCTCAATTCTCCTTCTGTTTGTACATACTTGATTCAATGACAAAAGGGCGCTTTGTCTCTCGCCTTGCCCAAAATTCCGTTGAAAACCCCAAACACCCATGTGTATTTTTCACTTTGCATGTTAGCGGCACGACTGGCTGCTATAACAAATAGAAAACGGCTAACCGACAAAAAGGGGAAACCGATAAAAATGTTTTTATTTTTTTGTTGTAGTGGTGAATCGGTGTAACTGCCTCCATGCGTTACAGTTGCTCGTCCAAAACATTAACTACCAATAATGTTATCTTTGATTTTTTTTTAGGAAGTTGTTGACATTTGGGATGATTACTGCTACCAGGATTGGGCGAAAGTTGATTACGAGGGTTGTCTTTTAAGTGTTGCATATAACAACATAGTTGGCAACTGTCAACTAATAAAAAATGTCAAAATTAACTGTTATGTTTAATTAAATTCACGCCAAAGTTTCAGACCGCTGAAATTAAACAGAATTTTTAAAGTTGATGAGTCAGTCGAAAAATGGAATTAAGTCGAGAAAATTTTAGCGCAGTTGTCTCAACAAGAATGCCTTGCCAAGTTTGTTTCTGTTTTCGGCAATTAAGCACCATATCAGTCGACAATTTCTCTTTGGTATGGATAATTTAAATGTGGACGGATTAATCTCTCTAATCTCTCGGATCTCTAGCGACGATCCAAGAACAGGTACACCAACAACGGTAGTCACCCTGGAAAACGTCGATGCTGTACGTAGCTGATCCAAGAAGATCGACATGGAGCATCATTCAGGATTTCAAAGACCACTATTCAGGCTCTGCTTAAAGCTATCATTAATCCAACAACTAGATCTAGACTGGTAAAAAACTGCAGAGAATCCCTCAACAGGCTGGCAAGAGACAACAAAGTGTCTCTAATATGGGTGCCGGCACATGAGGGGATTGCAGGTAATAGAATGGCGGACCAGTTAGCTAAATAAGGCTCTAAACCGTTTGGTGGAATCACAAAAGATTGCATAAGAGGGGAAATCGGGAACTGGCTAGATAGGGAACACCAACTCAAATGGAGGTTGACACAAGGACACCTCCATACAAAGAGTTTACTGAACAAGGTAGACAAGGAACTCTCAACCAGGCTATTGAAACTGGGTAAGAGACATTTGAAGACAGTTACCGACCTGGTGACTGGACACTGCACCCTGAGGAAACATCTGTACAAAATGGGCAAAGTTAGTGCAAAAAATGTAAACTTGATGATGAAACACCTACTCACATACTCTGCTTCTGCGAAAACTTAGACGGAAGCACTTTGGAGAGGAATTAATACAACCATTACAACTACTGAAAATCCCTCCAGTCAAACTAGCGGCCTTTATAGAAACCACGAAGCCTTATGATATGGCCGTTGATGCCACATCAGTTGACATGACAACAAATGTTATGCTGTCGTAAAAAATAGGATGCCTTCGATTTAGTGGGCTGGAATTCTATAGGGTGGCTGGTTCTCTCGCATAAATAATAACTTTATTTCGTTGACAATTCAGTAAACTTTAATAAACTTTAACGTCGAAAATACATGCAGATGGAACGATGAATATAGACAAGCCTTTCAGTATGAAATAGTAATTATTAGAACGATCTCACTCTTTCCTTTGTGGTTTTCAAAGCACTATTCACTTGAAATATAACTTAGCCTTGGGTTTGAATCACTATACAACTTTATGGAAAACGCACTTATTATGCAGGAAATGAAGGAATTATATTAATTACTATGAAACTTGACCCATTTGGTCTGAAAATATCGGTTTTTTACCGGTAAAGTAGTGGTAGATCGGGTTGGGAACTCAACATCGACTCGACTGTAACTGAGATGATTTATTTAGGCGCGAAGTGTGCGTTTGGTCACGCCTACTTCAACTGCCGAAGAATAATAGTAAATATTGCAAGGCGTCGGTCAGCCGCCAGGGAAAGAAAACAAAACGCAATTTTGAACTCAGGTAGAAGTATTTTGGCGGCAGAGGCGCGCTGGTAGGAATTTCGAATGAAAATAAAAGGAACTAAAATATAAATATACGAATTGTTGAGCGTGTGGTTTCAACACCTTCAAAAACTCTATTTTGAATGTACCAAAAAGCGAGTGGAATAACTGCTTCCACAATTGGTTCCAAAGGATACAAAAATGTATTTCTTTTCGTGGAGAATAATTTGAAAAACAATAGTGTTTAAAAGTTATTTACTGTTTTTTTCTAGCTCTATATGCAAAATATAAAGGACAACCCTCGTATTACTAAAAATAAACAAAATCAATGATTTATTTCAAATAATTATTATTTACTGGATCTTTTTTAATCTAACACAGAAATTGATGGATTTTAGTGTTTGGAACTACTAACCGTCAGTACAGTTTTTTTAATACAGACCTGCATTTTTTATTTTCTATTACTAGTTGAAGTACCCTAACAACAAACTATTATTTATTCAATAAAAAATATTTACCTCTGAAAAATGCAGTGATGTGCTTATAACGAACTTAGACAAGGTTTGCCATAAAGGAATTACAGCAGCTAGTAATAAAAAATGCAGATCTGTATTGAAAAAAATGAACCTGAGGGTGCCCGAAACGAATCGAAACGCAAATATTGCAGGGAGGTTTTGTTATAACCAGTGCAAATTAGAGAAAAAAAGCATTTTTTTGATTATATCAAAAATAATAAAAAAGTTGTAATTATTACATAAACTTACAAATTTGGTTTTTGGTCAATATTTTAAATACGACCCATGATATTTTAAATTTGTCAGTACGATATCAAATAAAAAAATTGCAATGTATCACATAATTGCAACTGAGACTCAAAATTGATTAAACTTCTGTACTTTTTCAATAATTGTCCACGGCAATCCCTTTGATTCGCTAAACAAGCATTCCAATCCAAATTTATCATAAATGCGCCGCTTCACCCTATAGCTTATGCTTATGTTCCCGTCTAAATAGCGCAATCATCAGCCCAATTCTCGTGTTATCCCGTTCACTGGATACATAAATACCGACATTTCGGTCTATTCTTGGCATGATCTCTTAACAGAATGTACTGATATATTCAAGTTTTAACAGAAAACGAACGACCCTCCCTTTCCCACCCTGATGTGATATCAAGGGTTACTTCAGGCCTAGTGCCTGCTTAAAAATAGTGATGAGCAACGCAAGACCAAGACCGGCTTAGTCTTGGTCTTGCATGGGTGGTCTTGGTCTTGCATAGTCCGGTCTTGGTCTTGCTGCAAGAGTCTTGCAGGTCTTGCATTTTATAGTTGGGAAAAACCCACAACAAAATTATTATGAAACATTTAATGACCCTTTACCACAATGTCTAGTATTGTCAGGTATTGGTACATCTGCCGCCGTATTTTGATATTGTTCGATAATTTATTTATGGATCTGTTACGACCCAAGATGGGCCATCAAAAACAGATATATGGAAAACAAATAATAAAATTATCTCTTAACTACCCCCCATAAATCAACCGGCGACCCTTCATTTTAAATGGGTTTACAAAAAGATCCTCGTTTTAGCACGGTACACTTATTAGTATGTTATATCACAGGTAATATTGTGAGTGGAATAATTTGTTCAACAAACATATTTTTATTTAAATTAGCTATACTTATTCAAAATTCAAATTGCTTTGTTACACCCGCTTTTTATTACATTAAAAAACGTATTCGTTTCAAAACACACTTTATTATTTTACAGCCAAATGCAACCACAACTCTACAACAATAATCAATTATCTATATGAATAGTCTATTTTCGTCCCTTGGTCAGGGTGGCAGGTATCTGAAGGGTAAGCCGTCCCACAGAGGCGTACTCTCCTTACAGCTTTCATGATATTTTGAGGTAAAACTACACATTTTGTAAGAATTAATTTGAAACATTACTGAATAAATTTAAAAAAAGCAAGACTGCAAGAGTCTTGGTCTTGCATAAGTCTTGCACAACTCGGTATTGGTCTTGCACACTCGGTCTTGGTCTTGTGGTCTTGCATTTTTTGCAAGACCAAGACCAGTCTCGCTCATCACTACTTGAAAAACTGACCTAACAGCGTCATCTTCTAGGGTGTCTAGCTCCATTAGAAGGAACTTTTGGATGAGGGAAATTCGGTTAGATGGACATAAAATCACATCTAGTATTTGTAGAGTTTCTGGACACTCTGTATTCCCTAAGAATTGATAAACTCCTTTTTTAGAAGTCGGTTGAAAAACAAAGTTCAAATGCGTCAAATATAAGAAAGTAATTGGCTCTGAATACATCTCTGTGAATATAATGTTTCTACCTAACCTGAAAATATATTAGACCCAATATGCCTACTCGCAGATCTTGTGAGATCATCCTGTGTTAATAGGACAAGAACATGAAAACGTTAAAAAAACGACTCCAAGGAACATAAATCGAACTGAACTCTCCACTATTGCTAAATCCTTCTTAATTACAATCGAAGTTCCATTAAGCCGACGTTACTTTTGGTTGTAAATGACCCATAAACCAAAAGACTCCAGGATATACGTAGGGTGTTGGATGGCGTAAGACGTGTTGCGGCAACACTATGAACGGCATCGCACTTGCGGCTAAGGAAATGCTTTCCCTTAGGAGTTGTGGAAAAGCGAACATACCATAAGTCACAGGACTCGGCTCGTGGAAATAAACCGGGACGAAGGATATGTACGTCTGCCGCAGATGCCGCGGTTCTACGGCTAACGCTGAGCGAACCTAATTATATGCCGCCCTCGGGACACCATGGATCTCAGTGGCAGTTCGTCAATTAAATTTCGAAAAAAATTCACTCATAATTCAACAAGAGGTTTGTATTTTACTGTGTGGATTGTTTAATGAGAAACTGTATGACTAGAAATTGGATGAGAAAAACTTTGGTTTGGTGGAACGTTTTTAAGTTGACAGTTTTTCGAATCAAATTGCTAAAGGAAAATTGCCTAGCGAAGTCGCTGCCACTGTCTTAATCATGGAGACTATATGAGGAGATTGAACTCCATGTATTCCAATTTCTGGTCATGGTAGAGGGCGCTAGTTTAAAATCCGTACCATAGCATTTAACGGAAATCGCAATAATGTCTTTTTCCACCCCCCAAAAAGTGTGTTTTACCGACAAAACGTTATAACTCGAAAAATTTGCAATATTTCAATTTGAAAATTTTTTTTCATGGTTTGTGACTATTAACGCTACCTTCTACTAAATTTTCATCAAAATCGAACATTTTTTAACGAAACCAAAAATAAAAAACGAAAAATGCAGTTTTTTGCGGTTTTCGAGCTAATTTTGAGGTTATGTGAAAAAGTCACTAATAAAAAAGTTGTAGATTTTCTCAAGATCTACAACTTTTATAATCAACTTTTTATTCTAGGAACTCAACTTTGGCCGGAAATCGCAATAATGTCTTTTTCCACCCCCCAAAATAAAAGTGTTTTTTACCGAAAAAACGTTATAACTCGAAAAATTTGCAATATTTCAATTTGAAATTTTTTTTCATGGTTTGTGACTATTAAAGCTACCTTCTACTAAATTTTCATCAAAATCGAACATTTTTTAACGAAACCAAAAATAAAAAACGAAAAATGCAGTTTTTCGAGCTAATTTTGAGGTTATGTGAAAAAGTCTCTAATAAAAAAGTTGTAGATTTTCTCAAGATCTACAACTTTTATAATCAACTTTTTATTCTAGGAATTCAACTTTGGCCGGAAATCGCAATAATATCTTTTTCCACCCCCCCAAAAAAAGTGTGTTTTACCGAAAAAATGTTATAACTCGAAAAATTTGCAATATTTCAATTTGAAATTTTTTTTCATGGTTTGTGACTATTAAAGCTACCTTCTATTGAATTTTCACTAGTAATACCACTAGAGGTAACATTATTTCCGGAAATTTTTTCGAGCTCATGAATTTTCTGAAAATATTCATACGCGAGAAAAAATTTCCGGATTCAATTTGACCTCGTGTGGTATTCGGTAAAAAAATTCCACACCAAATTGTGTTTGAAAATCAAATAATTAAAATTTATTCTTCGATTTCCAACAACGTCAATTTTTGACGTTTGAGGGACTTGATTCTTTAGTTACCATGGCAACTAAGTGAAACCCTAACCTAGAAATTATTTCAGTTTTGAAGCTGTCAAGCGGCACGACGTAAAAAAGCCCTTTAAATTGTTGATTTCTACTAGTTGTAGTTGCACGAAAATACCATCTCAAGATACAACACAGTATATTCTTTAATTTTATATAAGTTTTGAGTAACTACAGTGGTATAAAATTGCTTTTTTGCAAATATAAACCAGTGTCAAAAAAATATTCTGACATTATAAAAGTCAAAAAAAAATTCCAGTATAATTTTCTGGTGGGTACCCATCATAAAAAATTTTTCGATAAAATTCATCCGTTGCCATGGTGATCTGTCAAAAAATCACCTTTTGATTGGTTAAAAATTACAGGTGTGGAATTTTCATCAAAATCGAACATTTTTTACCGAAACCAAAAATGAAAAACGAAAAATGCAGTTTTTTGCGTTTATCCAGCTAATTTTGAGGTTATGTTAAAAAGTCACTAATGAAAAAGTTGTAGATTTTCTCAAGATCTACAACTTTTATAATCAACTTTTTATTCTAGGAGCTCAACTTTGGCCGGAAATCGCAATAATGTCTTTCCACCCCCACAAAAAAGTGTGTTTTACCGAAAAAACGTCAAAATTCGAAAAATTTCCAATATTTCAATTTGAAATTTTTTTTCATGGTTTGTGACTATCAAAGCTACCTTCTACTAAATTTTCATCAAAATCGAACATTTTTTAACGAAACCAAAAATAAAAAAGGAAAAATGCAGTTTTTTGCGTTTTTCGAGCTAATTTCGAGGTTATGTGAAAAAGTCACTAATAAAAAAGTTGTAGATTTTCTCAAGATCTACAACTTTTATCATCAACTTTTTATTCTAGGAGCTCAACTTTGGCCGGAAATTGCAATAATGTCTTTTTCCACACCCCACAAAAAGTGTTTTTTACCGATTATTTCCTACCTATTAATTTTGACCAATCGCTATCAAGAATTTGTAAGTCAAATATAAATTTTAAGTGGAAAAATTACTTAACAACTGTCAACTTAGCTGTCAGCAGTTTTTCCGGAAAAAAATCAAAAAAATTTCATGCAAGTTTGACAAGTTGCCTTGTAAAAATGTTGTATTAAAATAAAATGTTTATTTAACCCAGGAAATAATCTTACCAAGTATCCCTCGTGCATCTAATTTTTCCTGTGGCAAAATTGGAACACTCGTTTCTATGTAATCTGTTTTAACAAATAGCATTCGCGAAATTGGAAAAATCCTCGTCTTCGACTCGGATTTTTAAAACCACTCTCGCTCATGCTATTTGTTAAAACAAATTACTTAGAAACTCGTTTTCCGAATTTTTCTGGAAAAATTAAATACACTAGGGATATTACCCCCGAAAAAACGTCATAACTCGAAATATTTCCAATATTTCAATTTGAAATTTTTTTCCATGATTTGTGACTATCAAAGCTACCTTCTACTAAATTTTCATCAAAATCGAACATTTTTTAACGAAACCAAAAATAAAAAACGAAAAATGCAGTTTTTTGCGTTTTTCGAGCTAATTTTGAGGTTATGTGAAAAAGTCACTAATGAAAAAGTTGTAGATTTTTCCAAGATCTACAACTTTTATATCCAACTTTTTTCTCTAGAACCTCAACTTTGGCCGGAAATCTCAATAATGTCTTTTTCCACTCCCCAAAAAGGTGATTTTTACCGAAAAAACGTTAAAATTAGGAAAATCTCGGATCGTTAACGTATCGATACTTCGAGTATCGATAAATTAATATTCGATATTCTACTGTATCGATACTTTACGTTCCGATCCGTATCGATACCTAATATCGATACAGGTACAAGCCTAATACATTTTAAGAAAAAATATAATTTGAGCATATAAAAAACAAAAATGAAAAGCTGCATACTAGCAAAACGATTTGGTAACATATGTACCTTTAACGTAAAGCAAGTGAAGACTGTGTAGATACACAATGAAAGTAATTATAAAATATTAAATATATTTCAATATTACTTTTAGAGACACATAAAGCAACCACCTGCTCTCAAGCCGACGGTTCGACTGAGCTCACTTTTAGGGATGGCGATCTGAAATCGATTAATCGAAGAACCGATTCCTCGGACCAAATAAATCGATTTTTTAAATCGATATGTTGTACTGAATCGATTCAGTGAATCGATATTTCACCCTTGAAAATCGACATACGATTTTTTCTGGTTTGGTTTTGGAAACTATAAGCTATATTTTCTTAACTTTTTAATGTAACAAATACATTTAGAGAATAAATGTCTTCTTTTATATCTGATCTGATACTTTGATATGGTAATAAAAATAATTGTTATTATCGAATTCCCAGAACTAAAAAATCACTGATTTCACTGATAAGAGATCCCAGAGATTGTTTATTATGGTATCTTTCTTGTTTTTCATAAAATGGATTTATATTTACATTGTAAATACAAACTTGAAAAAAATCGATTTTTTAGACCTCGATTTTTTTATGACTCGATTCATCAGGTTACGATTCGTATCGATTTAAAAATTGATCTTTTTTGGAAAGAATCGCCATCCATACTCAGTTTAATAAATAGGCGAATATCGGTGGTCAATATGTTAACTATACTACGGAGTTTGACGGAGATTTAGGCGCTAAATTTAAAATTATGCTACTTGCCCAAGGTACAAGGTGGTTCAATGTACAAGCCTCTCCCCTAAGTTTTTACGATTTTTTTTAAACATACAGTTTAGCTCCTTTAATTTTATACTGTCTATAAATAGCACATAAATAAAACTAGTTATCAAGGTTTCAATTCATTAGCCTGTATGTACATGCTATGCAACCTACAAAAAATAGTTAGTATGTTTCTCTGTTATGCTGCGGCTAAACTTCCGATACCAGACTTCTTTAAGGAGGAGAAGGGAAAATGATTATTGCATTCACCCATTTAAATTCGAATTAACGATATTTGTAACCCACATTAGAATTGTTTCAATTCTCCCACCCCCTTCTTGAAGGTCCACCCTGTATATATGGAACTTTTTAATTAATTAGTAGAACTTGGAAGGTCCATTCGTTTTAAATGAAAAAGTTGGCCTACTTTGCGTATGTTACATTCTAATAGTGGTGGATATTTCGTTAATTAAGAAATTACCTGAGCTTTAAATTTAATGAAAAGTTTTAGATAGTCACTCATCCGAAAAGTTTTCGAACGGGAGGCTTTTAATAAAAATATTTTTGAAACTTTTATTTCCGTGATTTAAATTCGCTATTTTTCACTGGTAGGTATGTGTTCTTATTCATAGTTTGGAAAGTTTTAGATCTGTCTAAATCTGGAACTCGACTTGATAGCACAGGTGTCATTTTTCATTAAAACTTAATACACATTATAGAAATAAATGTCGTAATTTTTGTGTTTTTGAAGGAGAAGTATTAACTATAAAAATATAAAATAGTTATTTATGATACAAGTGCGTGAAATGATACTTTTGCGCACGAGTTGCGAAAATGAAAGGCACGAGCGTAGCTAGTACGTTTTTTCGCAACGACTGCGCAAAAGTAATTCACGCATGAGTATCATACAATGTTTTATCTACGACCACATTAAAAATACTTTCCCTTAATTATATATAACATAACCTCTCTTTTTAATAATTGTGTTTGAATTATTGCCTACTTTCATCATAAGAAATTCATTTTCTGGTACTCCATTTATAAAATCCAAAACCGTTGACCATTTTTGACAATTATTGACCAATTTTGACAGTTTTAACAATTATTGATCATTTTTGACAATTTATCAAAAATGTTGACCATTTTTCCAAATTTTAACAATTTTTGAGCATTTATGACAGGTTCTGACAGTTATTGACCATTTTTGACAATTATTGACCAATTTTGACAATTTTTCAAAAAATTTTGACAATTTTAGACCATTTTTCCAAATTTTAACAATTATTGACCATTTTTGACAATTTTTTCAAATTTTAACAATTATTGACCAATTTTAACAGTTTTGACAATTATTGATCATTTTTGACAATTTTTCAAAAATTTTGACCATTTTTCCAAATTTTAACAATTATTGACCATTTTTGAGCATTTATGACAGGTTCTGACAGTTATTGACCATTTTTGACAATTTTTCAAAAATTTTGACCATTTCTTAAAATTTTGACAATTTTTGACCATTTTTCAAAATTTTAACAATTATTGACCATTTTTGACAGCTATTGACCATTTTTGACCATTTTTCAAAATTTTGACAATTTTTTGCCATTTTTCCAAATTTTAACAATTATTGACCATTTATGACAGTTTCTGACAGTTATTGACCATTTTTGTCAATTTTTCAAAAATTTTGACAATTTTCAACAAATATTGACCATTTTTGACAGTTTTTTATAATTATTGACCATTTTTTCAAAATTTTAACAATTATTGACCATTTTTGAAAGTTTCTGATAATTATTGACCATTTTTGACAACTTTCAAAAATTTTGACAATTTTTGACAGATTCTGACAATTATTGACCATTCACGTTTCACACTTCTTAATGACAGTACAAAATTATTACAATTTCAAAACCTTTGACAGAAAACAGAACACAAAATTATCTAAGGTAACTTAATAAATATACAAATAAAAAAGAGTGTTATAATGATTATCCCATTTAAAAAGTATAGTTCTTTTTCGCACGCTTTTATGTATAAAATGTAATTTCACGTATTTATATGAGTTTGTAAATGCCTAATTTTAATGGTGGTCGTAGATAAACTTATTTTTTCGTCGACCTTCACAAAAAATTACATTTTACGTACCAATTTCGTAACTATCTGACGTTAAATTTCATTCGATAAAGAATATCTCAATTAACCGAGTAACTACTATACCTGACCATACATTTAATTTTTGTGGTTTTTGAGTATGGTTTTCACGGATTTACGTCACTCAAGTACCTTAAATTGTGTCCCCCTCTCCCCTTTTCTGTCACATCAAAAGTAAAAGTAACAGAAAAAATGACACATTAGCAAACCATAGGCGTTGTGTTTCATTTTCAAGAGGTGTTGTACTTTAAATTAATTAAGACTTTTTTTTGCAAAGATGGTATAAATATCGAAAAAAATCGTGGACGATCATTATGTCTGAATACTCCATCTCAATGCCTTTCTAATGATGTGCCGCACATGTTATATTCCTTATTTAAAAATAAGGGGTTGGTGAAGTGGAAGGGAGGGGATTGACAATTCCTAGTTTCCTTAAAATCTAGGGAATACTGCCAAAAATCGGGGTGGACTGTTTTCTGTGGCCCACGCTGTATAATAGAATGTTAGAGCATCCAATAATTTCTTTGAAACTCCGTGTTTTTGTAGGTTTTGCACGTTTTCCGTGGTTCACGACACCCGAATGCTTCGAAGATAATTGATTTATTCAAAACCATGCTCCGGATGGAGATTAACAATGTTTTCTTTTCAACGTATAGTATTAAATTTGAAATTTAAAGTGTAATGGAAATATCATCGTACAGTCTTTAAATCCTCCACAAAGTTATGGTATAAAATTGAATTTTTCTTACTACAGCCAGGCTAGTGAATAAATTTGCAAATTTGAATATATGTGAAAGTCGGCTTTTGTATATTATGTACTATAATATGATACAATCTATCAAATGTTTCATTTTGCAATATCCCTCTTTTGATACGTACAAATTACAAAAAGTTTTTTCCATTTGGAAGAAAAACCTATTTTTCTGAAAGTAGATTTATCATTTCAAATAAAATGCATTAAAATACTTATGTGTTGATAAACCTAATCAAAACTTTTTGACGTACGAGCGAGTGTGATAGTGTTGGGCAATATTTCACAAATTGTGAGTTAGGCTGGGTTGAAGCAACTGAGTTCAACATCAGTTCAAGATTGAACTCCGTTCACGGTTTTTGACATGTTGTATCAGACTGGATCAGAGAACAAAAGGCATTTCTTGAATTGGAATTCCTCCTCTAGAACTTTTTATAAGGGCGGAGGCAATGATGGCAATTCTCAGGCTGGAATTGGTCCCCGAACAATGTTCGAGAAGGACACACTGATACAACTGGGACATTACTAGACGAACCCATATTTCACAAAAGTTTTGATAGCATGACACCAGAGAATATATTCACTGAGAGAGTGAATATCATCATCCCATCTAGGGAACAGGTGATGCACCCAGGTAATTCTGGAGAAATCATCTGGTTCACCGATAGCTCCAAAACAAACCATGGCACTGGGGCTGGTATAAAAGGACCTAGAAATAGAATGTTCTTTCGCCTTGGACGATATACGACTGTGTGTTTCAAGCAGACACGATTGCCGCTATAGCCTGTATTGATGAAAACATCAGAAGAGGATATACCGGACAGCTTAAAGCTATCACTAATCCAACAACTAGATCTAGACTGGTGAAAAACTGCAAAGAATCCCTTAACAGGCTGGCAAGAGACAACAAAGTGTCTCTAATATGGGTGCCGGCACATGAAGGGATTGTGATGTATTTTGGGCGTTACATAAAGAATTAAATTCATTGAAATTATCTATTATTAATTAATTCATTTAAGGTATTTATGTTTATAAAAACAATCTATTTAGTTATTTGTTATATCACGCGAGGTCACGAACGTGACAGTGAAAGGCCAGAGAACTATCACGTAACTGGATAGTTTACCTAGGGCAGTACGTATATATGCTGATGAAGTAGATAAGCGAACAATTCAGAATAATTCATAAGAAACATTCAGAAACGGTCAGAGACTTCCGATCTATTCACATACATTCAGATACATTTAGTTATATTAAATGTAGTTCATCGATATCAAATCAAAAATCATGTTATACCAGTAACATGATCATCTTAAGTAACACGTATGTAAAAATAGTGTAAATAGTTAAGTATACAATAAAGCTCATCCCAGTGAATACTGTAGTTTCCGTAAGTAGAGTATTCCATCAGGACCCGGGCTTCCACTAGTCCCTGTGGAACTCTGCATTACCGACATACAATACAGGATTACAGGTAATGAAATGGCGGACCAGTTAGCTAAAAGAAGGCTCTAAAGGAGACTTCATAGGTCGGGAACCGTTTTGTGGAATCACAAAAGATTGCATAAGAGTGGAAATCGGGAACTGGCTAGATAGGGAACATCAATTCAAATGGAGGGTGACACAAGGGCACCTTCGTTCAAAGAGTTTACTCAACCAGGCTACTGAGACTGGGTAAGACAGTTACCGACCTGGTGACTGGACACTGCACCTTGAGGAAATATCTGTACAAAATGGGCAAAGTTTGTGAACCTATGTGCAGAAAATGTGAACTTGATGATGAAACACCTACTCACATACTCTGCTTCTGCCAGAACTTACAAGTACTTAGAAGGAAGCACTTTGGATAGGAATTAATACAACCGTTACAACTACTGAAAATCCCTCCACTCAAACTAGTGGCATTTACAGAAGACACGAAGCTTCTGGAATGGAAGTAGATAACATGGGAAATGGTACAAAGATTCAGTGCCTGGACTGATGAGCACAACCCAAATATATGAATGATTGAATGAATGAATAGTGTGAAGGTTGTCCGGTGACAGAAATTCGTTACGATGACGTACTGCACAAAATACACAAGAACCAAATAAACATGACATTTGTTAGGTTATGATAATAAAAATGAAGTTAGTCATAGCACGTCAAAATTAAAATTTGCCCTGTTGCCATGCATATTTTTCTGCTAACATAATATTAACTAGTAGCTACTAAAGTACGGACTATGAATATGATGCATTTAGTAACATGTTAGTGGCTACTTGTTCATTTAATAGCTACTAACGCTCTTTGCACATTACACGATTTCGCCCGTACTTGCAAAAGCCGTACAGGCAATTTTTCTTAGTCTACTAATGAGGCGCATCAGACTTTTCACATTGTACGGTTACAACACGGGCACGGTTTTTGGCCGTATTGCAGCCGTCCAGCTACACAGGAACCGTATCGTCTCTCTAGCTCAGTGGCCCACGTGACCAAATGCACGCTTTCATATTAGACTATTTTTAGTCGTGTGAACTGTGTCCAGTGCGCACAGTTTGTTTGTACTTTGTTTTAGTTTGTGTGTTCCAGTTGCAAAGAACAATGGACACAATTGACGCGGATGTTTTGATCTCGCTTGTTGAAGCAAAACCTGTCTTTAAATAGAGTGTAGAACATCCCAACTTCCTCAAGTCTCTGATTAATTGGATGAACCCAGTAAAGGCGATTGCGTCTTTTTCTTTTCCGACGACGATAAAGTTACCACAATGCAATAATTTGTTCACGATCCATGATAAGATCTACGATGGATGGTATGGTATACTTTCAACAGCACAGATGAAAATGTTGCTTTCAAACGATTTTAAACCGTTATATGTGAAAACCAACAGAACACGATTAAAACTCGTACGTTTTCTTCCCGCTTCCCGCTAAATCGTGTAGTGTGCAAAGAGCGTAAGGCTGTAAATATTTTATTCAACAGACCTAATATACATCGTACAAGTTATTGAATGAAGTCAAGATAAACTACCACTGTTTGGAAGGAACATACATCTATGGGAAGAAATGACGTAAGGAACCCACAATTCGTTCGCGTTCAGAAAAACTAGGTGCCGCCGCATCGGCATCGGCACTAGCACTTCGGCAGTACGACTTTATCTCGCCTCCTCTCTTTTGGCAAAGTACAGTCTGGCAAACCTATCTGAAACTGCGCGACGTCGGCAAGGGGAGAGGAAACATGGCAGATTTCATTCATAAAAGTACCAGTGGAGTACGGTATTTTAAAACAGTACTGAAAATATTTTATAATTATATATCATGATGAAATGTCAAATAAAATGTAGTTATCTAATTTGCTTAATAACGAAATTATAATTTCAAAATTTCATCAAGTAAATTCATAAACTGTCGAAAATATTCGAATAATACCACCATTGTTTTCGTAAAATTACATTCGTAAAGAAAATCCAGTTTACACAAAATTTAATTTTGTCTCTGGCGGTAACGTTATATCTTTATAATACCCGGTCTCATTTTGATTTTGAAATCTCGTACGTAGTAAGTTTGTTAAGCCGATAATTGAAACACTAGATTACTCGGTTAATTTAGATAATACGGCAGTCAGGTACGAGGGCTATTTGATCGGCTTTGCTCTTTCTCCGGAAAGTAATTTATGAAGTTCCAGGAAATTTGATAATTAACAAGTTTTCCACGTAAACCGCCGATGTTACTAAAAAATGACTTGTTCGAATTACAGTTGCTTGGTGTTTTTAATAGCGTTTTTGTACAAAAAAAAGTAATCACATTAATTCATTTCTAGTTGTATAGAAACGAGAATTTACTGTGGTGGTTATAAATATCGAAATTTGGGATGGTAATTGAGTTAGTAAGGCTATATTGGCCTCGTCATTGTTTATTGCAGAGAGTTGTCATATTTCCTTGAAACTCTTATTTTTTACTTATTTTGTTTTTTTTTGTTATAGATTTGCCGAGAAAATTGTGCCTCGACTGAAAATTTCAACTTTTAAGCTGATTAGATTAAAATCCTTAACATAATTAGGAAGAATTTATTTTCCTATTGTTGTCTTGATATTAAAAATAATATTGATAAACATTTTTTTGAAATTTTTGTAGTAAAAAATTCTTAAACCGTGTTGAGCAATTTTTGGTAGGAGCCAACTACCACTCTACACTGCTACCACTCAACCGTCACCGCTACCACTCAACCGTCACCGCTACCACTCAACCGTCACCGCTACCACTCAACCGTCACCGCTACCACTCAATCGTCATCTGTCACCTCATAACCGTCACCTGTCACCGCATAACCGTCATCTGTATCCGCGTAATCGCTACCTGTCACCCACAGAACTAAGGGTTTTTAGATCTGTGCCGTCACCGCCAAATTGTAATGAGATGTTAAGACGGGTTCTTTTTTCCCCTTTATTGAGTAATACAGCAGGGAATAATTTGCCCAGCTAATACAGGGAAAATGTTCTAGTCTTGAGCTACTTTGAAATATAAGACTACGTTCTATGCACGCGTTATATTTTTGGCGCAGTCTCAGGATTAGTCGAATGTAGTACCTTCTTATATGGCATAAAACTTTTTTAGAATATCAATAAACTTCACATACAGACAAAAACCAATCTAGTGCGAACTCTAGAGTTGAAAACAGGAGTAATTGATAATACACCCGTTCTCCACTACTACTTAATCTCTTTCACCATACATAAACAAACAGGAGGCGACACTCCGTTTTCAATTTAATTAGTGATTAGAAATAATAGGTAAAATTTAAAACGAAAAGTAATAAAATGGTATCAATAAAATGTAAACAATAAAGTATCATTATGTTGCTCAAGTAGTTGTACTATTATTAATTATTAGTATTCACGCCAATGATCGGCTTTTTTGCTGGTTCAATTTTCTGTTCATTTGTTGGTAGTGTAAGGATTATAGTATACTAAACTTACTAAGATCATAGTTTCGTGTTTGCACTGTACTCCTTCTTTCATACTTTAAAGTATATCGTGAATTGTTCTTCATAATCTATAGATACAATGTAAACTAAAAGATATAAGAAACTATTGGAAATAATACTTTTCGTCTGTAACTTTAAGAATATCAACAAAAATTTTATTTCTGTCCAGAGTGCTTTTATATGGAATAATATTTCTCTGTAATAAATTTTGAAGTGTTTTTAAACGGATTTATTGGGTATGTCCGTGAATATTGATGGGAGTATACATTTATTTGAATAGTTCAAGAGGATTTATCGAGAACATCTTATTGAGGATTTATCGGAAAAATGCAATTTATTGTCTATTACATTAGTTAGTAACAAGATTTTCAAGAAATATCTCAACAGTTTGTAGTTTTTGAAGAAGGATTTGAAACATGAGAATTGTACGATTTCAGCGGTCGAATAATTTTATTTTATTGATGTATTATTTGTGTTTTTAATATAACAGGGTGTTTGAATATATTTTTTCGATTTTAATTGCTTTTAACGCCCCAAAATTACTATAATGTTAAAAAAATACATAATACTTAAATTGCTGTATAATGTTGGGAGATGTACTAGGGGGGGTCAAAATATGATGATAAATTACAAATACAAGAGAAATTTGGTTTTGAAAAATAAATTAATTTATTCCCAAAAGCTACTTCTACGGTCCAAACAGACGTATTTATTCTGAAGGGAGGAATGGTTTTTTTTCTATTAAATAATTAAAAAAATTGACGGAATATTTGGAATAAAACTTGTGGATTATGAAAATATGTTCAATTTAAAACCACTCATCACTCTGAAAGGTCTTTGATTACCGTGTAGCCAAAAAGAAAATGAAAAAATATTGGGAATAAAATTGAAAAAAAAATTATTTTGGGAAATTAAACTACAATCTTTTTTTGTATTAATATATTGCAAAGGTAATAGTTTAATACTTACAAAGTTTTTGAAAAATACTTTTCAAAGAACAAACCGTTCACTAAGAAGCAACAACTACTTATCGGGCTATATGCCCCGACCTACATTGAATTACACTGGACGGATAGCATCTACCTTGTACTGATGATAGGCAAATACGCCGAAACGTATCTACAAGTGATCTTGTCCCTTCTAATAGCAAACCAGAATGGTTGGTTATATCTTGCAGATATACCAACCCCGTTTGACTTGGAAGTGTAATTATTATATAACTATTATATAACTATTATATAACTATTATATAACTATATAACTATTCACAATTTACTAAAATATGACAATTTTTTACAGGTAACTGTAATTAAGTAAATCTTTTTGTATTTTTTAATCCACCGTTTCGGCAGCGTTCCAGCTTCCGTTATCAAGAAAAATTAGGTTGAATTAAAAATACAAAAAAAGATTGTGTTTTAATCTCCCAAAATAATTAACAAAAAGAATAATGAATACACCACAAGGAACATACAGAAGATATTTTGAAATTTTTTTTAAAAAAGTATTAATAAAAATAATACTAACAACTATTTGTCTTTGGTATAAGATGTATCTCATTTAACCCTACCTACTGGGGTGAAATTTTTTTAACGAAAAATCAATAAATTGGAAAAAGCCGTCACGGGACGCCTGGCAGATGTGAAACATCGAAATTGTTTTGAATAAGTTATATGCATAAAAGAACAGATTAAAAAAGTGAGATATGGAAGAGAGAGAGAAAGAAAGTGTATTGCGTGTGATTACAATCATTATTTTAAATTGTCAGAATCTAAGAAGGTTCGCGACCCTCGGAATATTGTAAGACTTTTTTTCTTATTAGACCATTTTTGACAGTTTTTTATAATTATTCACCATTTTTTCAAAATTTTAACAATTATTGACCATTTTTTTAAATATTTAACAATTTTTGACCATTTTTGACAGGTTCTGACAATTATTGACCATTTTGACCATTTTTCAAAATTTTTACAATTATTGAACATTTTTTCAAAAGATTTGACAATTTTTGACGATTATTGACCATTGTTTCAAAATTTTTGACAATTTTTGACCATTTTTTCAATTTTTAACAATTATTGACCACTTTTGACATTTATTGACCAATTTTGACAATTATTGATCATTTTTGGCAATTTTTGTGAAAAAATTGACCATTTTAAACCATTTTTCCAAATTTTAACAATTATTGGCCATTTTTGACAGTTTAAAAAATTTTGACCATTTTCCAAATTTTTTTAACAATTATTGATCATTTTTGACAGTTTTTTATAATTATTGACCATTTTATCAAAATTTTAACAATTACTGACCATTTTTTAAAATATTTAACAATTTTTGACCATTTTTGACAGGTTCTGACAACTATTGACCATTTTTGACAATTTTTGACCATTTTTCAAAAGTTTTGACAATTTTTGACGATTATTGACCATTTTTTCAAAATTTTTGACAATTTTTGACCATTTTTTCAATTTTTAACAATTATTGACCGCTTTTGACATTTATTGACCAATTTTGACAGTTTTGACAATTATTGACCATTTTTGATAATTTTTCAAAAATTTTGACAATTATTGATCATTTTTAACAGTTTTTTATAATTATTCACCATTTTTTCAAAATTTTAACAATTATTGACCATTTTTTAAAATATTTAACAATTTTTGACAAGTTTTTACCATTTTTGACAGGTTCAGACAATTATTGACAATTTTTGACAATTTTTACAATTATTGACCATTTTCTCAAAAGTTTTGACAATTTTTTCAAAATGTTGACAATTATTGACCATTTTTTCAAAATTTTGATAATTATTGACCATTTTTGACAGTTTCTGACAATTTTTCAAACATTTTGACAATTTTCAACAATTATTGACCATTTTTGACAGTTTTCTATAATTTTTGACCACCTTTTCAAAATTTTAACAATTTTTGACCATTTTTGACAATTTTTGACGATTTTTGACGATTTTTGATTGGTTTTGACAATTATCCACCATTTTTTCAAAATTTTTACAAATATTGACCATTTTTGACAATTATTGCCCATTTTTCCAAATTTTTGACAATTTTTGCCCATATTTCAAAATTTTTGACAATTTTTCAAAAAATTTAACATTATTTGGCAATTATTAACCATTTTTTCAAAATTTTTAATATTTTTGACCATTTTTGATAGTTTTTGAAAATTATTGACCATTTTTGACAATTTTTTACGAGCTCAGTGCGGCAAGACAGATTGCGCACAGTCGCTTGCGCATGGCATCTCACACACTACTACGTAAAATAAAATAAAAATCTGAACACAGTTCACACTAACACAACACTAACACTTTACACTTTCTTACTTGCCTTTTCGAAAACCAAGTTGTCATCTTCAGAGACTGAAGGTAAACTAACACTATGGTGCTCCGTCATCCTGTTAGTTTCTCTTCAGTCTCTGAAGAAGATAACTTGGTTATCGAAACTGTGTTCATTGTCGACTATCGCCAACGTTTCCAAAATTCTCAACTTAGTAAAAATGTATGCATTAAAAAATATCTGTAGATAAAAACCATGGAGGAAAGGGGCACACTTAATTGATCAACCTCAACGTCATTTCAATAAATAGGGTACCTATTACAGGTTTTTTATTAAATACAAACTGATTTAACTGTTGTTATTTTGTATCCAGGTAAATAACCAAAATATTCCTTATCAAAAACGCCAAAAATATGTCACTCGAAGCTACCAACAAGGACAAGGACAACTCATCCAAAAAACAACGGGAATCTTCATCTCAAGAAGACGTCGATCTACTGATTAGATTGGAACCGGACGACGCCGAAATGCAGGACATCGGCAGAGATGGTATGGATAAAATGGGATATTTTCTTTTTTACCTTTGATATGTCAAAATGTATTGTTTGTTATAGATTCAAAGTTAAATATCACCGGCGGCAACGAACAAACAACAAAATTGAATGAAAATAATATGGAAGATACCAAACATAAATCAGAAGAAACTTTTGCTAAAAAAGGGAAAATTTCAAAGTCCAATTACATTTGGGTGTCTAACATAAATCGTGACGTAAAAGCAGTTGATCTAAAAAAGCTTTTTTGTCAAATTGGCAAAGTATCATCTGTTAAAATTCTAATTAATGGCAAAGACGTGTATGGCTATGTAACGATGGAAAGCCCTGAAATAGCTACAAAATGCGTCACAGATTTCAACAATACTATTTTTCACGATAAAAAAATAACTGTCTCTAAAAACAGACCTGATATTGCTGAAAAATCAACCGATTCTCGCAAAAATGAAGTTGATAAATCAAATAGAATTAGAGTGGAAAAGAAATCCGATACAGTTAAAAGCAAAGTCGAAGAAAAGAGAAACACTAACTGTAATGACAATGAAAAAGCATCAGTATCCAGCGAATCTCGTTCAGAGGATCAACAGAGAAGCATATATGAACTTAAATCGAAATTAGATACCATGTATCAGTCAAATTGTAAATTACAAAGACGATTCGACGAAATGCAGGGACTCTACAAGTCAGTAGACCTAAAATACAGCAATTTAAAGAAAGAAATTGAAAAAACTAAAAACGAAAACCGCGAAGAACGTAGACGCTTAAATCTGGATAAAGAAAATTTCAAGAAAATGAAAAAAATCGAAGAATCCCGATTGGATTTACATAGAATTACTTTGAACAAAGAAATATCGGAAACGAAAAAATTAAAAGAAAATCTCAGGTGTGAAATCGAAGATTTTAGATACCAAAGAACAAAACGATCCAGATCTCCAATAAGAAGTCCAAGACGTCGCAGCCCATTGAGATCTAGAAGCGTTGATGCGGCAAGATCGGAGAAAAAATTGAAACGTTCTGATAATTATCATAGAGACAGGATACCATCTCCTCCAAATTTAGGTTCTGAAATATCGAAGAGATCAGTAAACGTAGCTACTATGCCTAGTCGTTCACCGTATTATTCTGACGGATTGAAAGCTCCCGGTACGAGTTTTCCATACAGACAAACCAACCCGTATGCTCAGAACCATTGGCTAGGAGCTTACCAGAAGGATCAAAGACGTTCCAATGAAGGGAATAATTTCCAGAATATGAGATACAATGGGCCTACTAAACCACCGTCTTCAGTGGTTGTACCTCCAAGAATTGGTAATACTTATTACCAGCATTGGTAAACGTTATCGCTTATTTTTTATATATATTTCGTTTGGTTTTTTAATGCTACACAGGTTTGAGTTACAAAATGTTTTTGAGTTTAATTTTAAAATGTAAAAGTTTATTTTTTGTATTAAAATGGTTTTCTTGTTCTGTCAGTTCAGTAAATTCTTATATTTGTCCTTGAAAAATGCAGTTCGGTAGCCAGGTAGATGAAGACGATTAATATTTCAAATTCGATACTCTCAGGAACGACATCAATTTTTTATTTTGCATAACCTTTCGACACAAAAATAAAATACATTATTCATCATAGATTAAGAATTCATATACCGATTTCCATTTAAATTTAATATTTATAACGTTGAAGTGCAAAAAGGCGTAATATCGAAAGATGATTTTAAATTTTATTACTTTCGCTCAGATTCTTGCTAGAGACTATTAGATTAGGATCTTCGATATTTGTAATCGAACAATTTGTGCACTTCATTAAATTTCAGATAACGTCAAAACGATTTTCATGTACTTTATAATCGAATACAATTAGTAGTATTTTCCTTCGTCCTGGCAAGAGTATAAAGAATCGACAGAATCATTAAAAATGTTTTATATCCAATTTTTGTTTCATTAAAACGAACAATATACAGGGTGTCGCAGATAAATCGTCGATTAGAAAGTCACTGCATAACACACGTCAGACGATTCAAAAATAAAAATTACTCATGTATGTATATTGGGGTGACATTCACTGGGACCTAAAAGATCTATTGTGCCTCCTTACTTCTACTCAGTTCCTGAGGAAAGTCTCAGAGACTAGTCCTATAGTCCTATTTCCCGGAGGAATTTTGGGATATCTGCAGGCTTTAACACCTAGGTGTGGTGCCCTAGGATTCTGAATTACTGTGCAATTCGCAAGTATGTGGATGGAGGTTTCTTCTTCCATGCCACAGAATCTACATTATTCTTCCTCCACTATTTTGAGCTTTTTCAGGTGCCCATTCAGGCGACAATGTTCCGTTAGGATCTCTTAGTGCATTTTCACTTCGACTTATGCATTCATTGGATCTCAACAGGTTGTAGTTAGCCAGAAAAATCTTTGATTGTCTAAGCCCCACTATATCTTTCCAATGGTTAGGTCATCTCTTTTTTTCGGCTTTGCCTATTTATTCCAATATTACATTGGAGCTGATATCGCAAAAAGGTTCCGGCCCCCAAGAAGGTGTTTCAGTCCCCCTCTTTGCTAGTTCATCTGCTATTTCATTTCCTTCTATTCCAGTATGTCCTGGAATCCACAGTAATGTGACTATATTGTTCTCGCCTAGTTCATTGAGTTTGCCTAAGCATTCCCACACCATTTTGAAAGTGATTACACAAAAGCTCAGTGCTTTAATGGCTGCTTGACTATCCGACATTATGATAATCCTTTGCCTTCTATAACCTTTATCAATATTGAACTGGACACACTTTCTTATGGCGTGAATTTTCGCTTGGAAGATTCTTCTTTCCAAGTCCTTCTTGTTGCAAATTTCCTTGAAAGGTTATACTTCTTCATCATACCATCTTGTGGCATGTCCTAGGTTTTCTGATTTCTAAGAATTGAGGAGGTGTTTTTTTTTCTAATGATTCCCTCTCTACTTAGTTGTATCTTGTTCTTTCTGCAACACTTTCCACCACCAAATGTAGTGGTCTGAGGTTGAGAATCACTTCCATTGCTGAGCTTGGACATGTTCTCATTGCTCCTTTAATGCACATACAGGCTAGTTTGGAGAGGTTTTCTCTCTTCGTCAATAGGCTAGTTCTACTACTCTACGCAATGGCTCCATAAGTGATAATTGGTCTCACTATGGCAGTGTACATCCAGCTCAGGATTTTTGGGTTATGATCCTTTTCTTAAACCTCAATGGGCGTATATTTAGGGACTTATAAGGTGTTCGTATGTTTTGTTGCTTACGATTTAAACGTTAAAAAGCTGTATTTTATTGAATAATATTAATTCAAACAGACAATCCCATTAATCATAATAACAATTATTGTAGAAGCAACATTTTTAAAGCAAACATACCAAAATAATCCTAAGCAATATTTAAAAATACCTGCTAATAACTCTTAGTAGTTGAAGCGGGGAAATACGTATTAAATAAATATTGAAATTTTGACAATTTTTAACAATTTTTTATAATTATTGACCATTTTTTCAGCATTTTTCAAAATTTAAACAATTATTGACCATTTTTGACAGTTTCTGACAATTTTCAAAAATTTTGAGCATTTTTCAAAAAGTTTTACAATTTTCAACAATTATTAACCAGTTTTTTATAATTATTGACCATTTTTGACAGTTTCTGATAATTATTGACCATTTTTGACAACTTTCAAAAATTTTGACAATTATTGGCTATTTTTGACCATTTTTTAAAATATTCAACAATTTTTGTTGTTAAAACATTTTTAAAGCAAACATACCAAAATAATCCTAAGCAATATTTAAAAATACCAGCTAATAACTTTTAGTAGTTGAAGCGGGGAAATACGTAATAAATAAAAAAATTAATGTTGTGATTTTGTACCCTTTAAAAAATAATAAATACCTACACCTGAAATTACGAGCTCGTAATTTTAGTTTTATTATTGATAATATGGAACGCGTCATGAGCTAGATTTTCTCAATATGTCAGAGGGATTTAGCAGCGACATTTTCGTCTGTGGATAATTATTGTCTTCATGATAATGTGTAAAATCGTCAACCGGGGAGACAAAAAAAAAGGTGAGCGGTCGTCGGACTGCCGACAGAAGCTTGCTTCTTATGCACAATAGAATGACCATTTTTCGAAAATTTTGACCATTTTTGAAAATTTTAGACAATTATTGACCATTTTTTCAAAATTTTTGACAATTATTGACCATTTTTCCAAATTTTAACAATTATTGACAATTTTTGAGCATTTTTGACAGATTCTGACAATTATTGACCATTTTTGACAATTTTTCAAAATTATTGACCATTTTTTCAAAAACTTATTATTCGCAGGCGAGCCGGAGCTTTGGGAACGTTTTTTTTTTTTGGTGGACGTGGCAGCGATATTTTCATCTGACGATTGTAATTTGTGCTCTGTTGCAGTATGTTAAATCGTCAGTAACCTTCGAACATGTAGCGTGCATTTTTTGAGCAGATTTTTTCATTTTTGAGTAGTTTGACGTGTCTTCTACATGAGCTTCGAGCAAAAACTTTGCTGATAGCACTTCCTGGTAGTTCCCTTAACCACAACAAAATTACAGCTGGAGGTAAAGTGTATCTCAAAGTATATCGTCTTGGTTTTTAACTCATTAAACGATTTATCTTCATCGTTATTAGAATACACGTGTTAAATGCGTATCTAACTGTGATAAGAAACTGGACTTCTAGGTATTTTATGATAGAGCACCAGAGGCGGACTCCAGGTAAAAATAATAATATATGTATTGACTAGGAATTTCTTTTCGAAGCATCTGTTTTATTGTAAATAAAATTCCAATAGCGTAGACCGGGGTAAAAGTCCGTTTTCGTATTGGGCAGTTACTGAAAAACCAACCTACGTTCTATGCGGCAGTTTGTATTACCCTTCTGATCGATAAGGTGATGTTAGAATTAGTTCGTGAATTTCGTTAAACATAACCATAAAAATGAGGTAAGTTCGAAATTTGTCTTTTTATTCAACTTTATCGAGAGGACTACTAAAGAAATCAAGCTTAGGATGATTTAGGAAAATACCATAGGGTGAGATTGATTACCGTTTTAGTTGGCTATTCATCCATGTTATTTTTGTCGGCGCTGTTGCCAGTTGTGAGAAATTAATTTACGATTAAAGTTGTGAGATTCCGGATTTTTACCTCATGATCGCTTTTTAACATATTTCTATATTTCAGAAACTACAAGAGACGAACATACCGAAAACCAGTAACTAATGACATACTTGAGAATGCTCGCCAAAGAATTCGGGAAGGGGAGAGCATTCGTAGCATCGCACGAAATTTTGAAATGGATGAATCGTCGCTACGCAAACGTTTGAAAAAGGGCTGTGGTGTTACCTCGCTTGGGCGTTTTAAGAGCACCTTTAATCCTGATCAAGAAGCTCAGTTAGCAGATCACTGTAGACAAATGGATGCACGGTTTTATGGAATAGTGAACAGATCATTTCGAAAATTAGCCTACGACTTCGCAGCACAAAACAACATTCCGCACAATTTTAATAAACAGACTCAGTTAGCTGGAGAAGACTGGGCAATATCATTTTTAAGAACTTAACGGACTCTCCAAAAGACGAGCGCTGGAAGAATAATAACTAAAGTTTTAAAATTCTTCGATACTTTAAGTGAGCTTCTATTCAAGTACAAATTTCCAGCAAGCCGAACCTACAACATGGACGAAAGCGGCATCTCAACCGTTCCCAATAGGATACCTAAAGTGATATCGAACAAAGGCAAACAAAGTAACATCGGCTGAGATTAAGGCTGTAAAGGTCTATTTGGGTGTTCCAAGATGAACCAAAATCGACGAAATTGATCCGTTCTCGAAGTGTTTCCAAAAAGATGGTGGCGATATTTGTCTCAAAAGCGGGTCATGTAGCAACAATTCCTCTACAAGATCAAAGAACTGTTACTGCTGATTGGTACATATCGATTTTTTGCCGAAAATAATTGCTGAGCTTCGAAAAACCAACCCTCAACGACGAATGATCCTCCACTAAGACAGTACAAATTCCCGCACAGCTCGAAAAACTAATGAGTTGGACCAGATATCAGATAGTGGATACATGAACGCGGAGCTATTTCAACGGTGGTTAAAACATTTCCAAAACCATGTAAGAGCTTCTGAAACAGATCCGGTATTGCTTATATTGGATAACCCTGTTTCACACTACAGCCTGGAAGCAGTCACTTATTGACCATACCACCACATTCCAGTCACAAAATTCAGCCGCTGGATCGATGTTTTTTCAAATCGCTTAAAGATTTCTATGGGCAATTTTTCGATTAGTGGATGGTAAATAACCCGGGCAGAACAATAACTCAGGGGGATGTGGCAGACATTTTTGGTGACGCCTATGCAAAGAGCTGTACAGTAGAAAAAGCTGTTAAAGCGTTCAGATCCTGCGGAATAACACCTTTGAACAGATTTGTTTTCGGAGACGAAGATTTTTTACCATCAACCGTGACCGATCAAACACTTATTGATGAAGAAGGCGAAGAACGGGTTCCGCATCAAACCGCCGATAGATTGGATGTTGAATCCTCTAGTGATGACGACGTACCTTCAATATATTTGACTAAAAAATCGAAAAATGGAAATATATTTAAGACAGGCTGTAGCACATCACCTAAACCAACGACATCTCGGGAGTGTCAGTTAGGTGAAGAATCGTCGTTGGTATCAAATCCTTCGTCTTTAGAAGACTCCAGGAAACTAGCAAACCCAAAATCGCCGCATGATCTATTGCCATATCCTAAAATTACAAAATTACGTCTAAGAAGAACAAAGGGTGAAGCATCAAAAATTCTTACCTCAACCCCAAATAAGGAAGAATTAGAAAACGAGTGGAAACAAAAATTAGAAGCTGAAATTTTAATTAAAAAGCGTGGAAGAGAAAATTTATTTTCTGATGTCAATACAAAACTGGACATCCAAGGTGAAGACACCATTTGCCCGTTTTGCGAGCAAACTTATGGACAAGATTCAGATCCAAGTGATTGGATCCAGTGCAGTCAGTGCAAAGAGTGGGGTCACGAGGAATGTTCATACTATGAAAATGGAAAATTTGTGTGTGATTTATGCCGTTAACTTTAACATAAACAAGCAAAAGTGTTTTTTTTTAATTTTAAAAAGTTGTTTTTTATTTTTGCCAAACAGTTAAAAACTCAAGTTCAAGCATTATTTTAGTATTACGATAAAGTTTATACTTGTTATTTTAGTATAAAAATAAAGTTTATTCTCGTTCTAAATAAAAAGAAATTTAAAATAAAAATTGTTTTAGATTAGGACTTTTACTTTAACTTGGATAAACTACACACACACAGACAAAAGCATTATTCAAATTTTACAAAATGGCGGACATTTCGGTATTTATTCCTTAGACCCGGCCTACGGTACATTTATTTCAAAGTTTAGGGTCTTTGTTTCACCTAATAAAACGATTTAAATAAAATATACAAATTAATGATATTATTCTGTGTTGTTATTCTAAGTCTAATTCTGTTACACTGTCAGAGTCCTCATTTAAATTAATCACAATGGGCTGTATTTTAAAACTCTGCATAGACAAATAGACGTTTATAATATGATGTACTGAATTTTTCCAGCTTTCAACCGATATATTATTTATAACAGTTTTAATCAACTGCACTCAGGGTAGGAGAAACATTTTCCGCTCTTACGTTTGCTTTTATTTGGATCATTTTCCCACGGGCGAAACATAATTATAACGGACAAATTACTCGTATGCCAGACCCAACCGTGGGTGGGCAGGTAAGAATTTAAAACGTGTTTTCTAATAACAATGAAGATAAATCTTTTAATGAGGTAAAAACCAACACGATATACTTTGAGATACACTTTATTATAATAATAATTCCGCCGCCGCCAGCTTTTAGTCTATATGGTCTTTGAATAGTAGATTGAACAGCAGTCTCAATTTCTGCTCTTGAAATACTTTGAATGGTATTTCTTATTCTCCCGATCATGTTGTTACGAATAGTGGACTTAGTTCCAAAAGTTCCAAAAATAACATCTTTAATTCGTCGCTAGAAATAGAAATTTGGCGACCTAACTGTCCAACAAATATGATTCACGTTCTCTCCACCTATCAAGGACCGTCTCTAACTTCTCTAGATAAATGTGCCGGACACCCATCATACTGGAACAACATAGACCTACGAATGGATAATGGTACCATTTTCTGGAAGAAGAGGCAATTAATAACTTGAAAAATGGCACAGAATTCTCTAGAATGGTGGGTAATCTCACCACAATAGATCTGAAAAGGTCGCAGTGGAATAGGCCGATTAGCCAAATCATCAAATCTAATCTAACTTGAAAAATTCAGGTAGCGTTCCATATTAATTAATGAATTGCATTTTCGAAAATAAAGAGTACTTGATTTTATACATTTCCCAGTAATAATAATATTAAAATAATGGAAATCGTTATCTGTGGGATAGTCAATTTCAAGAAGTCCAAAATATTTGTATTCTGTTCAGTAGAACCTAATATTAAAAGGAAAATGTTAAAAATCGTCACGTTTTTAAGATATCTCAGGATAGAAAAAATATATCGGTATATCAAATCGGGTTTCAGGTTTTAGACAGCTCACCTATACTACAACCGTTTTTTAAGTGAATTGTGAAAAGAAAATTTGGGTTTTTACTACAACAATTTTTGTGACAAAAAACGATGAGATACCTGGTTAGTAGAAGCTTTTATATTTTTCTTAGTTAATACTACTACCTGCCTCTGTCATACACGCAACCAGCCTCACACAGGTCTTCGTTTCTCAACCAGAATACGACATAACTTCGTAGATGGCGCGCGATGCGGCATTGCCGGCTTATCTTTAACTAGTATAATCATTACTGAATAATATCTGTTTTTCCCTATAAAACAAATCAATACGGACAGACTTTAGAAATAAAAAATAGACCCAAAAGAAGAAATGAGCGATTTGAAACGTTTCGCCCAGTAACTATGGACGAACTAAAAAAAGTCCTCTGGCTCTGCTTACTGGGTGGTCAACTTAAATGCCGTTCGGTACGCAAATTATTTTCCCTTGATCCCCTCCTTTATCATCCAGTCTTTACAAAAACGATGTCAGGTAGGCGGTTTGAACAGATATTGCGGTGTTTGAATTGTGTCAGTGGGGACAAAAATGACCCTTTAGAAAAAGTAAGCCTACTCCTACAAAAGCTGATAAATCAAAGTCAAGCTATGTATTACCCTAAAGAGGGTTTGTCTTTAAATAAATCTCTTCTTCTTTTTCGAGGGAGATTGCGATTGCGTGTTTATATAAAAATGTCCTCAACCCTGAAATCTACAAAGGAAAAGCAAACCGTGATGATGTGAAATCGTTCAAACTGGACTGATTTCGTTTAATGCAACCTTATTTAGATAAAAGTCACCATTTATATATGGACAATTTTTATAATAGTGTCACTTTAAGCAAAAAAATGTTGGTCAAAAAAACACATACCACGGGAACGTTGAGGAGTAGCCTTGAAGAAGTTTTAACAGCAAGGAAATATATATGTGTCTAAATGGAGAGACAAATGTGATGTCCTTACGATTACAACTGCATATGCCCCTCGCTTGGTAGAAGTGACTAACAGATATGGTAAAAAATCTACAAAACCGGAAGCTGTAGCCAAGTATAACGAGAATATGTGGAGATGATAAATCGGACCGAATGATAAGTTATTACTCATGCCCAAAGAAAACCATAAGATGGTACAAAAAAGTTATTTTCCATCTGTTAGATATTGCGGTGTGTGGAATGCTTTTTTCATTTATAAACGTGGCTTGGACAAAAAACCCTCATTTGCTGATTTTAGAGAAACCCTCATTAGAGATTTATTATAAAAGAAAAGGCAAGTATTATAAAAGATGCAGGCAGTGTACTGTTGAGAAAAAAAGGAAAGAAACACCTTGGCAGTGCAGGGATTGTGTTGGAACTTGTTTTGAGCTGTGGCATACCTAGTTTTTTTCAAACATGTTTTTAATAGTATTATATCATACTCATATTGTCTATTTTCATAACAAAATAAATATTATTGGCCAATTTCTTTCGTTATTGTAAAAACAAGATAAGCGTTATATGACGTCAGTGTCATTCTAGAGAAAACTATGTTTTTAATTGGAGATGACGTCATATGACGCTCGGTTTTTAACCTCATACACATAGTACAATCATTGAGCTTTTTTTCTGTACAAATTTGACACCCGTAAGTCAAAAAATAACAGAATAGTCAAGGTGTTTTTGAGGTGATATCATTAGTTTAGTGCCAGAATAATTACTATCCTTTCTGCGTCATATGCCGCAGGTGTCCGTCAACGTGTGTTATTATTTAACTTAAGAAGTAATATAAACCAGTAATTTGTCTTAGATTGGGATAGTATTTTATTATATCATTAGAATATAACATTGACGTGAGAATTACTACCAAAGTCAAAAACTACTGTCAAAATATAACAACGTTTTTTAAACGAAACAAAACTAAAAATAAAGATATCGCGATAGTCCGAGTTTAACCAGACTAGGTCCGCTACAAGCGCACTGCTATTTTAAAAAAAGTCTTTGAGGCGTTAACATACCCCCCAACTTGAAGTCACTAGGCTTCAACCTAAAACAACACTAAATAATCAAGTTTACTGTTCATTCTAACGGTAATGGGCAAAGCTTTTGAAAACCGCGTTTTATTATCCCAGAATCAGTCTTAATGGTTGCCACTCGCGGTATTTCATCCTTTCCACGATGAATTTCTAGGACTCTCCCAAGTTTCCATCGACCAGGCGGCAGATGTTCTTCTTTTATGATAACAAGAGCATTTTCCTTCAATGAACTTTGGTTAGTTTTCCATTTCACACGTTTCTGAAGTTCCGAAACGAACTCTTTGCTCCATCTTTTCCAAAAATGAAACTTCATTTGCTGTATGTGTTGAAATACGGAGAGGCGATTTACAGGAATTATACTAACGTCGTGTTCTGGTATTGAGTTTAGCGGCTTGCCGACTAAGAAGTGAGCTGGCGTCAAAGGTAAAAGGTCACTGGGCTCAGTAGATAAGGGAGATAGGGGTCTTGAATTGAGCACAGCCTCGATCTGTACCAAAAGTGTATACAAGCATTCAAATGTTAAAGGCGTTTCACCGATTACCCGTTTCAAGTGATGTTTGGTACAGCGTACACCCGACTCCCACAGCCCACCGAAATGTGGTGAGTACGGAGGAATAAATTTCCAAGTGATACCATCATTTGACATTTTGTTTACAATAAATTCTTGATTTAACTTGATAAAATTACCAAATTCACGCAGCTCTGAACTAGCTGCTACAAAGTTTTTTCCGTTATCAGAAAATACCATGGAAGGCTTTCCGCGACGTCCACAAAACCTGCGAAATGACATTAAAAAGGATTCTTTAGAGAGGTCTGACACCAACTCCAAATGGATCGCTTTAGTAACAAAACAGACGAACAAACAAATGTAAGATTTAGATAACAGAGAGGAACGACCAATTTTATTTTTTATTAACACTGGACCCGCATAGTCTACCCCAATAACCTCAAATGGTTGCCTTGATTCTAACCGCTCACGAGGCAATTCGCCCATTATAGGTGCAGAAGGTTTTGCATTATACCTAAAACATCTAATACACTCATGCACAATTCTACGAGCCAATGATCTGCCATTTACTGACCAGAACTTATTTCGAACATTTGCTAGCAACTGCTGTGGACCACAATGTAATGACAATATGTGTTCATTTTTCAAAATTAATTTTGTTAAATGATGCTTTTCTGATAAAATAATAGGATGCTTCTTTTCATACTTGAAATTGGAAAATCTAAGGCGACCTCCAACCCTCAAAATACCGATTTCATCCAAAAAAGGATTTAAGGAAAGAATTTTACTATCATGAGGGACAAACCTTTTATCTTTAAGTTTCTTAATTTCCTTAAAGAAGGTTTCATTTTGGGAAATTTTTATTATGACATTGAATGAGTTATTTAATTCTAAAACACTAAGGGGGCCTGTTGAGCGACTTTCTTTCGACTGTTTATAGTTATTCTTCCATCTTAACATATAGGCAACCACTCTTTTTAATTTAAGTAATGAAGAGAAATTATTTATGAAAGTACATTCAGTTATTTGTTGAAATGAAAAAGTATTAGACTTGCGCATATCCGGAAGATTGTTTGATTTAACAGTAGTGCTGGGCCAGGATGATTTTTGGTGCATTAAGAACTTTGGGCCGACCCACCATAAACTTAGACTTTTGATTTCACTGGGTTTGATCCCACGTGTCAAAATATCTGCAGGATTAATGTCGCCCGAAATATGGTTCCAAGAATAGGACGAAGTAATATCTTGTATTTCTGCAATGCGACTGCTCACAAAAGGTTTTAACATACTTGGCTCTGTCTTTAACCATCCCAGTGCTACCGTCGAATCTGACCACAAATATTTTGCATTAAATGATAATTTAACTGATTTAACCACCTGCTCTGCCAACCTTGAAACTACTAAACACCCACAAAGCTCTAATCTGGGAATAGTTATTGTTTTTAGCGGAGCAACTTTCGTTTTAGCGCACAACAATTTTATGGTCACATTGCCATATTGATCGATTGATCGGATATAAATACATCCACCATAAGCACGCTCGCTGGAATCCGCGAAACCATGCAGCTCTATCCATTGAGGATTGTCACAAATAACATGTCTATCAATTTCTAGACTATTCAGTAAAGGAAGTTCTTCGTTGAAGATTGCCCAAGCTGTATGCAAATGTAATGGAATACCCTCGTCCCAAGAGATTCTCTCCAACCATAACTTTTGCATTAGAATTTTTCCAATAATTATGCATGGACTTAGAGTCCAAGCGGATCAAATACTTGAGAAATTCGTGATAAGATTTCCCGTTTCGTTACAGGCACGTTATTTTGTTGTTCACTTATTTTATACATTAACTTATCTAAGGACGGCTTCCAAATTAAGCCTAATGTTTTAGAATTTTCATTTTCACTTAGGTTCACTACTTTAGCATTTTCATTACTTCCGGGAATCTGTTTCAAAACTTCAGGACTATTTGACATAAATTTTCGAAGATTAAAGCAGCCCTGATCCAAAATATTGGATATGCCAATGCATATGCGCCCCGCTTCTTCAACTGACTCACAACCAGTAAGCAAATCGTCCACATAAAAATCGGACTTGATAATTTCTGAAAACTCTGGTGCCAGCTTTTCATTTTCTAATGCAAGCTGGTAAAGACAACGAATTGCTAAAAATGATCCGGAAGTAGTAGTACCGTAAGTAACCGTCTGGAGTTCATATTTTTCAAGAGTATCGTTAGGACTAAATCTCCACAGAATTCGTTGCAGAGGCAAGTACTCGTTAGAAATATTCACGTTTCTGTACATCTTTTCGATGTCAGCAGAGACCACAATACTATGCTTTCGAAATCGTATTAGAATTGAAAATAGAGTGTCTTGTAATGTAGGGCCAATAGGCTGTAAATTATTCAAAGAATATCCAGAGGATGAAGGTGCAGATGCATCGAAAACAGTGCGTAATTTTGTTGTTAGACTGTCCTCCCGGAGGACACCGTGATGTGGCATGTAATATGTAATTTCATTATCTTGCTCATTATCTGTAACTCTTTTCATGTGTCCCATTGTAATATATTCTTCCATGAAATCGCAATACAATTTTCTAAAAACTGGATCTGTTTGTAATTTATTCTTTTCTAGGTTTAGAAAACGAATTTTAGCTTGACTGTACGACTCACCAAGTTTTGAAACAGAATCCTTCAATGGTAACGAAACAACGAAACGACCGCTAGGTAAACGCTTGAAATTTTCCACAAAATGCCTTTCGCATAAAGAATCTTCCTGGGACAAAGGTTTTACATCAGGTAATTCCTCAATTTCCCAGAACCGAGATAGTTGATTTTGAATATTTGTTTCAAAATTATGTGAAAAATTACATGAAATAGACGAAATCTGAGGTTTGGCTACTGGACCGGATACGATCCATCCAAGTAGAGTTTTCTGTAATATTGGTTTGTTGTTACCTAGTATATGCTGACCGTTACTTAATAAACGCCAAAATGGGTCCGCCCCTATCAGCATATCGACCTTTCCAGGCACATAAAAAGTTGGATCGGCTAGTTTTATGTTTACAGGAATATCCAACTTACTCACATCAATTTTCATACTAGGAATATTGTCAGTAATTTGAGGCAAAACAAAACAAGTAATATTTTCTGAAAAGTTATAATATTGCGACTTCAATGAAACCTTGCATTTTAAATCGATGCTAGATAGAGTACCATTAAGACCTTTTACGGAAATGTTAGTTTTTTCCACTTTTAAACCCAACTTATCACATAACGCCTTTGAAATGAAGCTCGACTGGGAACCGCTGTCAAGAAGTACTCTAATGGCATGCAATTTTTCATTTGCGTCTGCTATGTCTATAAATGCCGTGGACAATAGTACACCATCAACTGAACCACTTGCCGAAAGAGCATTGGTACCAGGATTCTGATTTGTAGTTACTGGGTCTGAATGTACATTATTGGCTGTATTATTAACATGAGTAATATTTTCTGAATTTGAGTAATTTTGATTCAAACCTGAGCTACTTTCAGAATGTAGTAAAGTGTGATGTTTTCTGTGACACTTTCTACACAAGGAATTTCTACAGTTTTTGGATATGTGTCCAAAACGCAAGCAATTTAAACACATTCTAAGAGAAATAACCTACTTGCTCCTTTCCTCATTAGATAACCTCAAAAAGCAATTTTGAATGAAATGCGAGCCCTTGCATAACTGACAAACAGGGGAACGAGACTGAGCATTAGAACCTTTCATATCGACTTTGTCTGTAGACAAAAAACCTCGAGTTATATGTGTCTTACGCTTTTCGGTTGGTTTGTCCGTAGAGCGTATATCTGCAGAAATATTATGCTCAAGCGATTCTAAAAATTCTGCTCTCGATTTTAGAAAAACTTTAAAGTCTTCAAACGTTGGAACAATACCTTTACTCGTTTTTAATTTCTCCCATTCAGATTTAGACGATTTGTCCAATTTTTCTGAAGCTAAGGCAATTATTAATACATCCCAATTTTCTGTAGGCTGTCCCAACTGTTTCAAAGCTCTTAAGTTTTTCATAAGTGTATCACTTAAAGCTCTAAGTTCAACCGAAGAGTCTCTTTTTACCTGTTCGATATTAAATAATGCTTTGACATGGAAATCTATTAACAATCGAGGACAGTTGTACCGTTCAGTAATGCACTTCCATGCCGTGGCATAATTTAGAGCACTAAACTCCATGGTTTTGAGAATGTCGGCGGGAGCACCTTCCAAAGATGCGCGTAAATAATGAAATTTTTGAATATCACTAAGAGTTTCATTATTATGAATCAATGATTCGTACGTGTCACGATATTCTAACCACTCTAGATTTTTACCCCGAAACGTGGGTAGAGAAATTTTAGGCAATTTTACCAAGTTAGTCAAGTTTTTTTGTTGACAATGACCACTATGGATGGATGGAGATGGACTATCATTATTTATAGTTAACTGTGATATTAAATTCTTCACCAAACTCAACTGATCATAAAAGTTACTTTCAAACTGTGACCTTTCATTGAATTCTACTTCTAATTCTTCATCTACATCCTCACCAGTAATATTATATTCAATTTGCAATTGAATCTCGTCAAATTCATGAATAAGCGTTTGATATTTCTCTAATCTCTCTTTGATATTTATAGCCTCAATATCTGTAATATTCCTAATATGTTTAGTTAAAAACGGCGAAATGAATTTAGAAAACATTGTAAGTTTGCTTTTTAACCCACGTCTTTTACGTTTGAGTTCCTCGGTAGACATTTTGTACTTTATGTTATGTTTGACTTGTCAGAAGTGGTAATATAAGTATTTTTTAATAGAAATTAAAACCGTAACCAAAAGTAATTTTACTATTTTACACAAGCTTGATACACTCTGATACAAATCGAAACAATAATCAATCAAAGACCTTACCTGGGAATAATAAAAAGATACTCAACTTCTTAGCGGACTTTACCGCGTAATGTTCCTGTTTGTATTTCTATTGTAAATGGAGTAGAACTTCAGTGATAGCGATCGTCGAAACCATGCACCAAAACAGGCTGTCTCTTGCAGGCAGCGACAAATTGCGTAATATTGTTGTACTTTTATACAATTTACTGGAAAATATCCGACTCTCGAAGGACCATTATGTTATTATTTAACTTAAGAAGTAGTATAAACCAGTAATTTGTCTTAGATTGGGATAGTATTTTATTATATCATTAGAATATAACATTGACGTGAGAATTACTACCAAAGTCAAAAACTACTGTCAAAATATAACAACGTTTATTAAACGAAACAAAACTAAAAATAAAGATATCGCGATAGTCCGAGTTTAACCACACTAGGTCCGCTACAAGCGCACTGCTATTTTGAAAAAAGTCTTTGAGGCGTTAACAACGTGTTAACACAGAACTAGAAGTACTACATATTTGTGAAAAGAAACAAGAACTAGATTTTCTTGAAGAACTAGAAATTAGAAGACACTTAAGAGACCCACAATATGAAGTCGTAAATGAACAGATAAATCTAGGCAGTTCTCCACTATTAAACTTCTTCTTAAGTAACAATAATTGTTTATAATTATTGTAAAGATGAGCCGAAATAGTTTTCCTTGGTTTTCCATATCATTGCACAGTTATACTGATCTTAAATGGGAAAGAAGATATACAGGATATCCCCATAGGGCTAATAATACCTAAGCTTTATTATTTGTAATAACATATCTTCTTTTTTTTCTATTCATATATATGAAGTCGATCACAAGATAGGTCACTATTTGGTCTAGCCAAAATATTAAACATCAGGGCCCCGATTCTCGATTTGAGTCCTATGGGAAATATGGCAGCTTACCCATGAGAATCAGATTTCGATATTCTGCAGCACTCTCATAGGAACCTTCTCCTACAAAAAGCATAGGTCTATTCACATGGTCCCAATTCATGGGAAAATGCAAATCAGTCACCAAAGCGCATGCGATGCAATATATCGTGTGTTCGCCTGTTGTATTCATTTGCTTCTAGGTTATTTCTTGTGTACGTTTAATGCGAATAAAATAATTTGAATATTCATAATTAACATCTTAAACTGTATCAAATAGAGGTAACAACCCAGTCAGCACAAATACGTACCTAAAACGGTCCCAGGATGTCCGTTATCAGACATCCGAAGTCCCAGGTACGTCCGTTTCAGAACGTTAGCCATCCTCAGGACGGCCTGAGGACATCTTTTGTTACTAAACCATACGTCCCTTGGAAGACCCAATTAGAACATCCCAAGTACGTCCCCTTAATTTTGGTAATTAACTTCCTAAGTACGTCCTCTTATTTTTTTAATGGACCTTCTTAGAATCTCTTTAATGGACACGTCCCTAATACGTACAAATTAGAACGTCCCTAGTACGTACAAATGAAGTCTGGGACATTGGGAACAACTTAGGACTCAACATGGACATCTTAAGGATATCCTGTGCTGTCTGGGAATTGTATTGTCACCAAGGATGAAATCGTTCTTTTGAATCAATTGGAACATGTCGAGGAGTTAGAGAATGCTTGACAGAGACTATTGGTTAAAATGGCACAAATGCTTACCATTTGATCTCATAGGTGTTCGACAGGTGCTAAATAATTATATTTCTCCGCCGTCTAGAGTTGGGGTCCAGGTCCACCTGGAGGATATATTACAAAACAAAACATGACCAATTTCAATTCTCAGAGCTGCCAATATCACGATACAACATACAACCAGCTAAAATAAATTAGCATGCTCAAGCATGATTGGTTATAATTAAAAAAATATGAGAGTCTATCTCAGACATACCCTCCTATAGGAAAGTAAATTCCGATAGCAGTCGAAAATAGAGTTTTGTATTCCTATAGGAATGTTAGTATTGGAAACTATTCTTATAGGAATATTTTCTCGTGCATTGGATAATCGAGGCCCTGGACCCCAATTCTTGACCGTTCGTTATTCGCTTCCTAACGAATTCTCTAAAATACTATTCTTGAGCGCTCTCTGCTTTGCGCACTCGCTTGATAGTGTTCGTTAGCACATTTTTGTATAACTTGCCCAGTGTAAGTTGGCACTTGAGATATGCGCAAACAAAAAGTAACAGACACTGCTTGAATAAAGAGCTTTGGGCTACCCTCGTACGACCCTCGCACTTTGCTTCAACATAGTCGAAGGCACATGCCGGCTGCTGAGAAATATTTATAATAATATTCAATTCTTTGTTATAATTATTGGTATATTACCTGAATTGTGGGTTCATAAAAAATCACTTAAAAATAGGGTGTTTACAAATATTTATTTATCTTATTAGGATATTACAAAGTTAGGTTTTTATATTTCCGGACAGACATTACTTGAATATTTTTAAATAAGATATTAACGCTTACAATAAATTACTAAATAAAATGAAAATTAAAAATCCCTAAAAGATAAAAACAAAAGATTATTCACTAAGCTAATTAGTTAAGTTCCTTCCATGTCTTCAAAATTTAAAATTCTGGTTAAGCTACCATCTTCAGCATCAGAAAAATCAAAATCAGATAATGGGTTCCTGTCGTGTAGCTTGTTCCTTCATAAACTTTAATATATAGCCCATTCAGTATTAAAACCGTTGCACGTCATATCTGTCATAACTGTACTATGTTGCCAAGCCCTTGAAATAATATGAGAATCTAGTATATGTCAAATGAAGTTTATCAAATATTCTAGGTTATGTTTAGTTATTGATGGTTATTGCGTGCAAAGAAACTTCGACTTATTTCAGTTACATACAGAGATGTTACATATAAAATTTTAATTTGTATGTTAACCCTACAGCACTAAGAAATTCTTATTTTAAAAACTATGGAATTATTTTTAGCACTAAAAAGGTATGTATGGGATAGTTAACACTTTTATTTGTATGTTTATACCACATACTTAATTAGTTAGAAGTTATGGAACTATTCTAGTATTTAAAATGCATGTATGTATAAATAGTATCAAGGAAAAAATATTATCTAATATAATTTTTAGGTTACAATTACCTAAGTACATGTTGTCTTCTAAAATGTTGTCACTACAATATGAAAGATTGATGTAAGGTTTACAGACAAATTATATATAAAAAAGTTCTGATAACCTGGATCTACCTCCTTTTTAAAGGTAGGCAATTTTTTTTATATTTTGTTGAAATAAATCTTAAATTTTTTTTAGAAAAGCCGGGATGTGAAGCTTTAGTGTGTAGGTCATTCTCAACAAGGAAAATCATCCTGAGATCATTGTACATAGCAAAAGAAAATTGTGCAGCAAGCACCACCACAGCTCAGAAAAGGAGAGCAAATCCATTCTATTCTCCGAGTGAAGGTATATGCAAATGATTGACTAAATCGTAGCACTGAAATCAATACATATTATAATTATCAGTATATTGGTGAATTATTTATCACTCCATCATCTTCTAATCAATCCAAATTTATATTTACCATTTTGTTTTAGCTCTCCAGCATCTACCGCAACTGAAAGTATTGCTAATAAATGATTGATCGAATCAGACCTTTCAATTCAATAAAAACGATTAAATTAATTCTTTGTAGTTTTTATAAAACTTTGTGATATACACATTTACCTTTAGAAAATGCTGCCTGAATTACTTATTTTGAATATCATGATTAAAATAAAATAATAAATAATGCCACCCCAATTTTTATGGAATTGTTTTATTAAAAAGAAACATTGCAAATTTATAAATTAGTTACTACACCGAAAAGTTTGTAATACTATTTTTTTAAATAAGGTAGAACAATAATTGTCAAATAGAAATCTTTCAAATTTGAGAGGTTCACGGACAAACCAATTCCAACCCGCAACTTCTGGAATGCATCTATCGGCTTGCTTGGCAGTAGCCAGTATTAACTGAATAGGATTTTTAAAGAGATGGTAGGTAATACTTTGTGACTATACTGTCATATCCACAATGTATTTTGTTGGGGGGTTTGTTTCTGAAAAAAACATTTATTGAAAGGGCAGTATTCAAATAACCAATTCTTTTCTTTTCAAATATACCAATATTATTATTTTTGTAAAAATAAAAGTAAAACAGCATTTATTGTCTATTAGGTATAATTTGAAGTAAGAATTTTGAATGTATTAAACTAGTTGTGTAGTCTTCTGAATTCTAACATATAATTTACTATATCACTGTTTAAATACAGTTTGTATATACTTACTAGGCTGTAATATAAATAAGCTCAGCTTCAACATTTTTTGTTGATTGAATTCTATATTGTGTCATTAACCTAATATTATCGAAAAGCATTGTCAATAATAAGAAAGATTCAATAGTAAGTAATTGGTTTTCAAACCATTTAAAAACATGTTCTTCATTCATTTTCCCATGATAATAACTCATCTGAGATTCATATAAAAATATACTTTCTGCTCCATCAATATAACCATTTTCATTCTCAGCATGTAATACAAAATATCTAGAATAAAAACAATTTTGCATTCTAAAATTTTACATTATCATTGTAACATACCTTTTGACATGAATGCAGTTTACAGCACCATTTTGGAAAATTCAGGATTCATTAATAAAAACAAATGTATACAGTGGTTTATTTTTGTTGAAAGTTCCGTAAGTCCTCTTTGTGGATGTGTATCATATTTTAGTAAACTACTCAGGAACATTCTACATTTAATAATTATTGTTCTTCCTCCAATTACTGCAGTAACATTCCTAAAGTGACATGATTATCTATAAAAAAATGTCCATGTATAATTGCCAAGTATTAAGAATAATGTAACAGAATATAATAAATACAGTTGATTGGGTATAATATTGAACTTATACATACTTGCTTCATAAACGCTGTAAATAGTATCAGGAGTAAATGCATCAACTATTGCAGTATTATTAAGTTTCATTTATACGTTTTTTTGGATGTGACTTTAACTTTGATAACTCATTACTGCTTGTGAAAAATTACTCACATTTCTTTGAAGTTTTTGTCACAACATAACCCCAAAAATGTCAAGACGTCAACTGAACCTGAAATAAACCATTTTAATCGCGGCAACAGCGCGCATTTTTGCCAACATAAAAAGTTTTTATTAAGACTGACGTAAGTTTGAGTTTAATATTTAATTAACCTACGAGCTGTATTTGATATGAAATTAATTACGAAACCTTTCTTTAAACATATATTTATATTCTTTAATACAATGCGACCTACAAATTTCAATATTTATTGAGTTTAGAGAGGCTTAACATAGTGATTGACAGATGATTGACAGCAGCAATCGAATGACATGATATAAACGAACGTCTCTTTTTCGACACTTTGATGACGTGCAACGGTTTTTGTACTGAACGGGCTATATTGGACACTAGTTCACGGCATTGACCATTACTTAAGGTTAATTTTTTAATTTACTTTTAAAGTCCATTCTAATAATTATAACTAAACTATAAGCTGAAACCACACCTTCTATAGACTAACTACTGATAATAATTGCCGTAACTAAAAACTACTTTAATACTACTACGCCACTGGAATTACTGCGATATTAACCGTTTGCGGTCAAAACAGAGACTGGGGTCCTCCATTTCAGTGAGTCTCGAGCGATCGGATGTTCTACCGCACATCTCAGAAGTCCAAAGTCCAAGTGCCAACTTACACTGGGCGAAGTTATACGTGATAACCATAGATAATTTTTATATTTATACTGAAAGTGATAAGTGATAGCGAGCGTAAGTATAGTTAATGGAAAATTTAGAGTTGGCGGAAATAGATCAAAATGACATTTGCAAAATTATGAAATGCACACGACCTTGAAAGATTCGAACGGCCAAGAGTAGCGTTCCATGTAGGCATCACATCAAATGTAACTTCTGTCATTTTGACGATGATATGTCAATACCGAAATAATTATCAATAATATCTTAGAATTTTCATGATTTTTTCATAAAATAGTGGAGTTAATTAGAAACAGTTAGTTTCATTTATAACAGTAATATGGGTAGATTCCACAAAGTAAGGGTCCAAACAGTAAATTCAACCCTCAATTCAATTCAATTTATTGAGGTAATTTTTTAAACAAAACTTCAGCTGTCGATAAAAATGTCATATTAAGTAAAAAATATTAGCCTTTTTAACGACTACTATCGCATATATTTCAATATGATGAACGTGTGTAATTCTGAATAATGACTTTATGTTGATTAAATGCGAGTTTGTAAAATAAATAGGATATGACTAGTCGATAGAGATACAGTGGGACAGAATTTAAATTCCCAATTAGTCTTCAGTAGAAATATGTACAAAGGAAGGTTTGAAGCTTGTTATAATGGTCAGTTTAACGTTGAATTCCAAAATAGTAAATTTTTATTTTTCTATTATATTTTTTAATCTGTACGATTAGTCACTGCCACTGTTAGTCCAGGCTATTCATTAAAATCAATTTTTACTAGCCTAATGGGCTATCATATTTTCCATTAATGTGTCAGGAAAGTATTAACGGAAAATGGATAGACTTTGTGGATAGTGGTGGATGTATAATATACATTCCTATTATCTGTATCAGATAGGATCTAATGATTGATGCTGTTTATTATTGGTATGAAAGCCGCCAACTTTCAATCATGGCAGCTGCTTGAAAGAAAGTAGGTCGCTGCAATTTATCATATCAGGAAATACGAATTTTTTTTTGGATATAAAAATGAATTGCAGAAAAAAACGAGTAAATTGTTATCGATTTGTTGAAAAAATGGGAAAAGTAATGTGAAATTCTTCGACTACGGCGAAACAAAAGGAGGGTTATGATTTTAACCGGTATGTATGAAAGCGTCTGGATATGTGTCGTGACATTAAATTGAACATGGAGTCCTCTAGAAGACATAAAGTTCCTTAGAAAAGTCTGAGACTAGTAGTTCCTTTAGACCTATTTCCAGAAGGAATTTTAGAATATCTTTAATTTAGGTCAGTGTCCCTCTTCTATCCAGTATTCTCCTAGGTGTTGTGCCCTAGGATTCTGTATTACTATGCAATAATGCAATACGCAGGTATGTGGATGGAGGTTTCTTCTTCCATTCCACAGAATCTACATTCTTCTTGTTCCATTACTTTGAGCTTTTTAAGGTGCCCATTCAGGCGACATTGTCCCGTCAGAACACCTGTTGAAACTATTAGCGCAGTTTTAGACGTTTATTTGTTCTTACCAGGTTGTGGTCTTCCAGGAGTATTTTTGATTCTCTGAGCTCCACTAGATCAATGGTCAGATCTCCTCTTTTCGGCTTTGCTATTTCTTCCAATACTACATTGGAGCTGATACCGCAAAAGGGTTCCGGCTCCCAAAAGGATTTTTCAGCCCCTCTCTTTGCTATTTCATCTCTTTTCATTCCAGTGTGTCCTGGAATCCACAGTAAGGTGACTATGTGAATATTCAACTGGAAAATATACTTGGTGTTTTTCTGAAGCTTCCAAAATGTTAGGATCCTGGCCCATCCACTCCTATCCCAGTCTCTTATCTTGATCTGTATATCATTGAATAGCATTCTTTCCAAGTCTGGCGATGTTGTTGAGATCTCATTCCTTCTTGTTACTGAATTCCTTTGAATAGTTATACTTTTTCAACATACTCTGTATAATGTGTTTCTGATCACCTGAAATAATAAAGCGAATTAAATTACAATTTATTCGGTAAAAATAAGTTTTTGAGGACACTCGCTGCTGAGACATCCGACAGGCCGTAAAAATCTAGTTTATAATTGAAACGGCAACATTGACATTATTAAGTAAGTGAAATGTAGATGGCAGCTCACTAATTACACTTTCTGGTTACCTACTTTTCAACCTCGTACCTATTTTCGACACAGATCGCGCCACAATACGACTCACAGCAACATGGAGGTATGTACAACCATCAATCAACGGGGCGTAAATGAAATTTGAATAGAGAATAGTTTTCAGTTAGGGAAAACAATTAAAAAATAAAATAATTCGTGAAACCTGCAAAACGTAGAACATTCAAATATTCAAAAAATATTGTGGTTTAAATCATATAAAAAAAAACCAAAAATGAATATACCCCAAGTAATGTACAGAAGATGTGGAAGCTGAGTAGGTTTAAGGGTTTTCAAGCACGACCGGACTGAAATTTTTTAAATTGAAAGAAGTTAAATTTATATTATTTGTAAAAGTCGAAAAATATGAAACGTACGCATATGGACGGATTTCTTTTGCGATCTACACCGAAATCCGCGCTATCTAGATGATTGAGGATGTCTGTCGGAATCACAAGACAAAAGACTATCGGCTAATAGCTTTGACCTCGACAGAATGTTATCGGAAAACCATTAAGTGTACGGAGAAAATCGCGGAAAATGGGTTAAGTGCAGTTTCTTATTACCCTTTCACAACATTTTGATCCTCTTCGATGTCTTTACTTGCTCGGTTTCGGTTTTGTAGCGAAACGCCGCTATTGGAGTTGTGCTGTGTTTCACATAACCTTAAGGAAATGAGTGTGTGTTGGCCTTATTTGAATTTTGAAACTTTCCGGGATAAACGATCACTGTATTGGGGATTATGTTACCAATCAATTTGTCTCATTGGCGTATCGTTTTATTTTTGTCATAATAAAATATATGATATATGAGTAGTGATATCATCAGAATTTTTTTGAGCATTGGTAGAGGTAAAACTTATGGGCTGGTGGCATAACTGACACCTGTCACCGGTTAACCGACGATAACATTTTTAAAGGGTGGTTAAGGGGGAGGTGGTTAAGGGGGAGGTGGTTAAGGGGGAGTAAAAATGCGATCAAAAAATGGCACAGAGAGAGAGAGAGAAAGAGATAGGAAAGAGAGAGATGGGAGAGAAAGAGAGAGAGATGGGAGAGAAAGAGAGATAGATGGGAGAGAGAGAAAGAAAGATGAGAGAGAGAGGAAGAAAGATTTGAGAGAGGGAGAGAGAAGTAAAAGAGGGAGAGATAGACGAGAGAGAAAGATACCGTATTGCGTGTGATTACAATCGTTATTTTAAACTGTCAGAATCTAAGACGGATTCCGTAAGGAATTTTGTAACGCTTTTTTTTATTACAAAAGCCCCCCATTTTGCCTATAGAACATTTTAAAAGAAAAAATTCGCTTTTGGAAGAGAAAATTGTTATTAAAAGTACTAAAAATCCGCCGTTTTTTTCAACTTTTGACAATTGTTGACCATTTTTGTTCATTTTTCAAAATATTTAACAATCTTTGTTCTTTGACAATTATTTACCCTTTTTATCAAGTATTGACCATTTTTGACAATTATTGACCATTTTTCACCATTTTTGATAATTATTGACCATTTTTCAAATCACAATTGTATACTAGTCTTTGCTAGTCTTAAATTGAAGTAATAAAACAAATTGTTTTTTTTTTGTTTTATTTCTAAATCCAACTGGTTTACAGCCAAAACACATTTTAAAAAATCTCACGTGAGATTTGGGGAGTGTGGGTAGTAAAGGAAAATCTCACGAAATCGCACCAGAGGGGGCGGGGGAGTCGAAAAATCGTAAAAAAAAGATCTCACGTAATTTATGGACGCCCCCTAAAATGGAGGTACAGTAAAACTTTTGAAAGGGATCCATTAGCAAAAATTTTCATTTGCCATAGGCGTACGATGAAATTTTCATGATAGATACATTTACTGTAATAAATTTCTTGGGGACTAATTTGTTTATAAAAGTTCATGTATCATGGACGTAGGATACAATTTTTGAAGGGGGTTCCCTTTTGTCGACAGTCTATTCCTTTTTTATTGAATGGAACTCCCTGAATTTTCGAGTTTTGTGTTCCACGTAATATTCTGGTTAGAAAAAAGTTATCACACGAACCGCTTTTTATTAGCTTTACCCTCAGATATATATCGGGTGGGAAAAGAAGGACGTCTTCGAAAAAAAAACTGGAAATTTGACAAAATTTACATAATTAAGCGCATAACGTAAACAAACATCGTATTCTAAAAAAAATTGCGCAAATTCAATATTATTAGTTTAAGTTTTGTAACATGTCTATCGACCTGTTTCGATTTTATGGAATAAATCTTTTTAATTACCGCTCGTCGTCTCATTAGCCACCCCAATCTTCAACCCTTCAACGCCACGAGGGACGGCCTTTTCCGCTATCGACTTTATTCGAGGAAAGACCTCCATTTTTTATCGCTTTCATATCTTTCCTATCTAATTAATTTTGCTGTGGTAAGCATAGCCCCTAGACCAGGATACAACCCCTAGTCTAGGATACAACAGGAAACAGCCCTAGATCAAAATACCGCCCTATACCAGGACACAGCTGCTAGGATACCGTTCGAATCAAGACATCTCTATCTTCCTATCTTCTTCGAGATCTAGTCTCCATCTTCTCAAGACTTAGTAGAGGCAAGACCTACCTACCTTCTTCAACCATCACCTTTTGCGGAAACAACCACTTCATAAGCTTAGTACCTATAAAACTACAAATTCTCTTCACATTTGTTCCATTTCCTGTGGCAGAAGAATAAATTTGTTTTAAAATCTATTTTTTTATTTTTTTTAAATCCTCAACCATGAAAGTTGAGGGAGATATCGCCCGGGGTAAAATTTTTTTTTAGTAATTTTTTAATTTGATTTCTGGTTAACTTTTATTTAAATTCTACAAGGCGTTTCTACCTTTTCCGCCTTAGTATTTTTGAATTCATTAGTATTTTTATCGACGTCAAAAAGGTAGTGGCGCCCTCAATTTTTGCAACCTTTCAGTTATCCTTGTGCGACATAAACTTGGGGTCGAACCACCCTTGAGAGGAGTTTCTAGCCGTAGCCCTTCAAGCTGGAGCGATTACCGTTACAAATTGGCGCCCTGTAAGGTTACAAACTGGCGCCCAAGTTACGAACAGCCGACGAGTAAGGTTACAGTTTATCTACTCAAATAGGAGGGGGGGGGGGAGAGTGGCAACCACTCTCTGGAAAATGTAAGTCTAGTTCTGGAATAGATCTTTGCAGAATTGGTCTTGTTGAAGACCAATTTTTCTCACCAATGTTATGTAATATTTATGTTTTGACCGGAGAAACTAATTCTATGATCATAGAAACAATAAACGGCAAACGGAACAGGTATATTAAACAAAATGAAATTATTTCCGTTAATTTCTTTCCGTTAAGAAATAGTCATCTACACAAGATGTTGTCATTCAACAAATGATAATAGAATTATTATTATCGATGCCGATCAAGATAAGTTATATAGAATGGAATAATAGAAAGTTTTCAATGAATCGATAAATGTGGTAATTGCTTCGTCAAAAAATATACCGAGAATAAAATGTAAACTATGCATATGGAACTGAGCCACAGCAAGGTGAGGCCAGGTTTGAAAGTTCCTGAATAGAATGGAATGCTTGTTTACCAGAACTAATTCCATCAGATTCTTCTGAGGCTAGAATTTGGGAATAAACACTTTTAATTACGATGGCATTACTGCTTCAATCTGTAGATTTGGTTATTGCCTGAAATAATATTGAATTGAAATCGAAAAGCGTCCTTATGGAAATTTTTTTATGCGGAAAATAAGTATAATATAGAGGTTCGTATAATTTTTTTTTTTCGGTGAAATCATATTAAGCGATTTCTTTCTGTTTTCCTCTACTTAACGATGTTTGTTTTCTTCTGAAGTAATTTAAAAAAAAGGGAAAGAAAATAATGGTAATTTGGTAACTTTCTTTTTTATCTCCAGAGCCACATTCGACATATTTATGCCTTTGAATCAACATAAAAATCCGATGGTTCAAAGAAAAACAATATTTCCTTTCAGTTCGCTAATGAAATTTTTTGTGATGCTCTCAAGTATGTCGGCGCAGAAGCGAGTAGTTGAAAAGCTCCGTTTTCTAACGTCGATTGTTTGTCCAGTTATCGAAATAAAAAGAAAATGAAACAAAATTGCAAAATATTTTTAAAAAATGGCAAAAATTTGTGTATATAGTGCGTCCATAAAGGAACGCATAAATTCATTATTAGCTAAATTAACAATAATATTAGAAATTCCCGAAACAGGTCGATTTTTGATTTTAGTTTACTATTGTTTCAAATTATAATCTAATATACAGGGTGAACCACCTTCGTGTGATGACGTCATCACCATTTCTTTGAGTAGAACCCCCTTTTTTTTAAATTTCCGGATTTCCCTTGCTGAGCTGATTCCAAAAATGTATAACACGTTGCTTCAAATTGGTGCAGGGTGGACAAAAACACCTCACAATCTTTTTATAAGTACTACTATCACCATCGCCAATCATAATGTTATACTTTATACCGTACAATAAAGCAATTTTTTGGTATGAAGTCCAACGATAGAACCAGCTCCAGATGAGGCGTTGTAAATACCATTTCGGTATACTCTTTTGGACCAACATCCGTTCATCACCACAGGAACCAAAGGATACTGATCTTCATCTACTGAACCGATTCCTCGGGCGTATTCTGCTATCTCAAGAGCAGCTTCACGCTTTGATTCCAAAGCAGTCTCCTCCCATTTCGCAGCAATTATCTTGTAACACTTTCGATAAGTTTTATTACACATAGCAGGAATATCTAAACATCCCAATAATTCCTCCAAATTTGAATGACCTCCTCCAACGGACATAATCCCACTTACTGCAGCAAAATTTAAATCCATTTCGTAAAAGATTCTAAACACATGTTGTATTGCAAAATAAATTTTGTCATCAGCCCACGTCTAACTTCTTTTTTTGCAAATTAAGTTTGAGAAAGAGCAGTTGTATTGTTCACTAAAACAAATCGAAGGGATCTACTTCATAAAATTTCCTAGAAAACGTGATATTTTGGAAAACCCGGTAAGACTTTAGATTTTAAATTACCCCATAAAAAGAAGACTAATGGGCTCAGATCAGGTGATCTAGCGGGCCATTCCACTGGTCCCCTTCTTCCTATCCATCGTTGTGGAAAAGTTCTGTTTAAAAAATCACGCACAGTTACTGCGAAATGTGGCGGTGCGCCATCCTGTTGAAACCAGATTCCTGTCTAAATTAGTGGGTATTTGAATATCAGGAAGAAGCTGGATCAGATCAGGAATTAATGTATTTTGTAGAAAATCCAGATATAATGCTCCAATAATTGTATTTCTCACAATTACCAGCCCATACGTTGTTTTTTTGTGGACTTTGGGTATGGTACTTTTGCATCCAGTGTGGATTTTCATTAGACCAATAATGGGTGTTTTGCCGGTTAACATGACCGTTCAAATAAAACGTTGCCTCGTACGAAAATAAAACGTTATCAATAAAATTGTTATTTTGGTTCATCATATACTCGCAGAATTCAGTTCTTCGGTCAAAGTCGCCTTCAGCCAATTCATGGATAAGACGTACTTTATAAGGATTGTATTTTAACTTTTTAAAAATGTTTCATACTGAAGAATTTCAATACCAAAATCCCTAGATAATCCTCGCACTGTACAGTGTGGACAAAATTATGTCTTGTTGAATATTTTCATTAATTTTTGGTCTACCTTGCTTTTCTGCATCACTCACATGTCCTAATTCTCTGTATTTTCGCTCTATTCTGCTTACCGTAGATTGTGAAATAGGTTCACGATCTGGGTGTATTTCATGGAATAATCGGCATACCTCTTGTTGAGTTCGCATCTTATCGCCAATTCCAATCATCATTAATATTTCAATCCTGTCACTTTCGGTTAAAGGCATTTTAAAAAAAAAGTTGCAAATGATAAATTGCTTGGAGAGTTTTCACGTAAACGTACCTTCTCTAAGGCGTTAACAATACAGAATTGTACTTTAATGTTTCTGACAGTTTTTAACGTCAAATGACAAAAATTGTAAAAAGTACTGTCAAACAATAAAAATATTGTTATGGTTCAGAGGCTTGGATCACTAATAAAAGCTGTTAGATACAATGATAAAAATAATGCAGGGTGTTTTTAATGGTTTATTAAAGTAGTTGTATTGCCCACCCTGTACCAATTTGAAGCAACGTGTTATACATTTTTGGAATTGGCTCTGCAAGAGAAATCCGGAAATTGAAAAAAAAGGGTTTAAGAAAATGGTGATGACCTCGTCACACGAAGGAGGTTCACCCTGTATATTAGATTATAATTTGAAACAATAGTAAATTAAAATGAAAAATCGACCTTTTTCGGTAATTCTAGATTTCAGAAAGGTATAGAGTAATAAAACCTCATTAGGTATGCAAAGGAAGCACAGAGTGACCCAACGAAAATGTAAGCCACTTTCATAGTTTGGCATTGATTTCATTGTAAAATTCTTTCTTTTTGTCAAGTGCAGGTAGTACCACCCGGGTTGGGGTCAATATATGGGTTTAGCCTATTGTTATCCATTCACAAACACTGAAAATAGTGTGCCAAAGGCGTGCCGGTAGGATACTCGTAAAAAGGAAAGAATTTTATTTTAACAGAATAAAAATTAGGCATTATGTACATAGTATTAGGTACACTTATTTTTTATTGAACATTATACAAAAAATACATTATACAGAATTTAACTTATAAAAAATCATAATATTCTTCTTCATCTGATCACTAATCTATCACTAATAGAAGGTTAAACGGTACCTGTTAAACGCAAAACGTAACTGTATAATCTACTACCTAAGTAATCCCTACACAATATTTCGATATTGACACTTCAGACCAGAAAACATACTTTTCCTAATTCTCTTACGCAATTACTTGAAATTTTAATATTACAAACAATACTATTTCAAGACCTACGCCTATGGCCGACACCGAAATTGAGCCGAACTGGACGGAATTCCCCATTTTATTACTCTATACCTTTCTGAAATAGACTATAATTTTAATGTTAATTTAGCTAATAATGAGTTTAAGCGTTACTTTATGGACGCACTGTATAACGGGAGTTAACAAGCGTTCGACGAGTAGTTGTTCCTTTTTCTGAAAAAGTTTGAACCATTTTAACCTTCCATTCAACTTATAACTGACAACGCAACGAGATGAATCTTGTTCTAAAAAATGCTTCTTTTTCTATTTTATTTTATTATTGTAATGTTTTTCTTATTTATTTAAACAGTTTTTAACATGTGGGATAAAATTATACACAGTATGGCTAATTACTATCTATTTATTTAAAGGAACACACACTATATTAAACTTAATTTATATACACGCTCTACTTAATGTCTACTAATTTATTTACACTCGGTATATTAGTTCTAATTTATTTTCACCTCTTGAATTTTACACTATTTATTTGCACTATTTAATTCACTGTCCGATTACTAAGAACTTCGGTAAACTAACTATTTACTGTCCGTTTCACTAATTCTCTCGAACTAACTAACTCCCTACGCACTCAAAAACCCGCGTATATATAGTCCGCATCAGTTCTGGAAAGTTCTAGTACATTACGCGATCGCGCTATGCACAAACAAAACCGTTGTACTCGAATGTTCGAGAAAACACGCTGGCGGAGAATCCAGGCGTAGCCACCAAAATTTACAATCGATGGACAGGGCCGGCTTTGAGTTGGTGACCTCGCAACATTATGTTTAAATAAGCTACACCTGAGTGTATGTAAAGAAATATTCAAACGTAATCTTCATTAACTTCAAAACGTCAGATTGAATTAGATTTTTGTACCTATCAAGGACACATGACAATACAATAATTTTATAATTTTATTCCAATATCCTGACCAGGACAATCAGGATAAAATATTAATTTATAGATGATAACATACTGAGCAATTGGCGAAGGTGATGGCGATTAGGTTTTGTGGGAGGGAAGCTTGTTCTCAATTTCCGCTCATGCGCGATATGACTTTCTTTAACTATGAATACTACTGAATTTAAATTTGTTCAAAGACTAAAAATAGAAAAATAAATAATAGACATTTTTTAGCATTAAACTACATTGGTTTCAAATAATTAACCTGTTTACTCTGAGGATTTAAAAATAATCCACCAGATGATGTTTTTATATTCGAATTGACAGCAACGTTAAACGTACCTAATAAAAATGGAATTAACAGAAGATGAAGATAAAATTCGTCTAGTTGGGGATTTAAAACGATAGCTTGAGGTACAGAGGCATAACGTTAGACAAGGAATATTATTTTATGTATTATATTACATTTTGTTACAGGGGGCGCCACGTGAAAAAACCAACTGGTAACTTTTTTTGACGAAACTTGAATTGGCACCAAGAACTCCTGAGTACCTACGAGGGTTGTCTTTTATATTTTGCGTATAGAAATAGAAAAAAACAGTAAACAACTGTTAAACACTATTATTGTTTTTCAAAGTATTCTCCACGAAGAGAAATGCATATTTGCATCCTTTGCAACCAATTCTGGAAGCAGTTATTCCACTCGCTTGTTTGTACATTCAACATATACTTTTTGGTGGCGTTGGAACCTTTGACCACGTAATTCACTCTAAACTTTCGGAAAAGTAAAAAAGTCGTTAGGACTTAGGTCGGGACCGTATGGAGACTGTTTTTCGAAATTACTTCCGGCAAACAAATCGATATGTACCAATCAGCAGTAACAGTTCTTTGATTTTGCAGAGGAATTGTTTCTACATGACCCGCTTTTGAGACAAACAAAGTGGGAAACACTTCGAGGAAGGATAACTTTCGTCGACTGACGATTTTTGGGATTGTTGTCTTTGAAATGCCCAATGATGCTCCAATTTCTGCTTACGACTAGCAACGAAGTTTTTCTGAGTGACTGCAGTTGTTGATGGACCTTGTAGAGTGATAATAAGCTTACTGCATCTACAAAAGATTGTAGCTTACCTACTCGCATCCCCATTAAACTCATTGCTAAATTAAAAAATTCATTCATACTTAATGCTATGTTCTTATCACGTTCACTCTCGCTCAATTCCTCTAATACCTCCTGATTAATTAAATTATCGCAAGAAATTATTTGAGACGGAACTTTATAACGACAATCTCACACCTGAAACGACCTGACAATCTTATCTCTGATTCTATCAAAATATTTATGACATATACTCTGCTGAACCTTCTCTAACATGACTTTTAGGAATGTCCTTCTTTATAACTCTTTTGCTATGCTTAACTATTTCTTCTAAAATTAAATTTAATCTAAACTCAAATTGATCCTATGTCACTGAACTTTCATCACTTGAGGACATTTAAAAAAAATTGATATAATGATATAATCACAAAAATGGCAATAAAATTGTTAACAACATATTTTTTCCATTCTCTAAAAACACTTTAACTTCTCACGAAACGGTTCTATAGTAATTGGAAACGTAATTTTCTTCGTACTCTTAACGTAGGTATACATTACATAAATTGACGTCATATAATATTCTGTAAACAAGAACCTTTCTAATGTTTTTTTTTGAAAGAAAATACGACGTCGCCGGAAAACCCATTTACTTCAAAATGAAGTACGTGCCATGGACCATTATATCAATTGTTGAATCGCTGTCTCTTCGTCTATCACAGACAAATTTCTCAGAATCTACTGAATCGAGTTGAAATTTGGTACACTTGTGACATATCAATTTAAAAGGCTTGTTGTGGGGGTTTCAAATATATATTTTTTCTACAGTCGCGCGTAAAATGACTAATTACTATATTCAAATGAAATCGTAAAGTCGACAAATGCAGAGGATTCTTACTTTACGCTCTAGAGCAAAAAAAGGAATCTTTTTCGCTTGCTTATTTAATCAAACCACTCCCTCCGAATTAACTCAATTGGTGAATATTTAACAATTTATCAGATTCAAAATCAAATAAAATTATATGAAAATTGTCAAAAAATTTGAAATATGGTCAAAAATGGTCAATAATTGTCAAAAATTGTCAAAAACTGTCAAAAGTGTTCAATAATTGTTAAAATTTTGAAAAATGGTCGATAATTGTCAAAAATTTTAAATTTTTTTTGAAAAATGGTCAAAAATGGTCAATTGTCAAAAATGGTCAATTATTGTCAAAATTGGTCAATAATTGTCAAAAATTGTTAAATTTTTTTTAAAATGGTCGATAATTGTCAAAAACTATCAAAAATGGTCAATAATTTTGAAAAATTGTCAAAAATGGCCAATATTTGTCAAAAATGGACAATAATTGTTAAAAATGGTCAAAATTTTGAAAAATAGTTGATAATTGTCAAAGTTTTTGAAATATGGTCAAAAATGGTCTAAAATTTGGAAAAATTGTCAAAAATGGTCAAAAACTATCAAAAATGGTTAAAAGTTGTCAATTATTGTTAAAAATGGGCAATTATTTTTAAAAACTGTCAAAAATGGACAATTATTGTCAATAATTGTCAAAAATTGTTAAAAATGGTCGATAATTGTCAAAAACTATCAAAAATGGTGAATAATTTTGAAAAATGGTCAAAAATGGCCAATAATTGTCAAAAACTATCAAAAATGGTCAGAAATTGTCAAAAACTGCCAAAAATGGGCAATTATTGTAAAAAATTGTTAAAATTTTGAAAAATAGTTGATAATTGTCAAAAATTGTTAAAGTTTTTGAAAAATTGTCAAAATTTTGAAATATTGTCAATAATTGTCAAAAATGGTTAAAAATTTGGAAAAATGGTCCATAATTGTCAACAGTTGTCAATAATTATCAAAAGAGGTCAATCATTTTGAAAAATGGTCTAAAATTTGGAAAAATTGTCAAAAATTGTCAAAAACTATCAAAAATGGTTAAAAATTGTCAATTATTGTTAAAAATGGACAATTATTGTCAAAAACTGCCAAAAATGGTTAAAAATTGTCATCATTTTGAAAAATGGTCAGTAATTTTGAAAATCAGTCAAAATGGTCAATAATTTTCAAAAATGGTCAATAATTGTTAAAATTTTGAAAAATGGTCAATAATTGTTAAAATTTTGAGAAATGGTCAATAATCGTCAAAAGTTGTCAAAATTTTGAAAAATCGATTTAAACACGTAATTTATAGAATCGATTTACTAAAAATTGATTAATATTACTATAAAAATCGATAATAAGAAAATAATAATCGATTTATATAAAAATCGATTATTTTTTAACATCCCCAGTCAGTAGATCTTTTTAAGGTTAATCATGATGAATAGCGAAAATGATGATTATTCTAGCTAAGATAATATAAAAAACTGTTTTAATTATTAAAAGGGCGACTGTAGAAAAAAGTATGTGTGTTTTTCGAGCGTAAAGTAAAATTGCCGCTTTCGAAAGATCGCCGCGCTCCTCACCGCGTCGCGCGGCAACATACTTTTTCAAGCGGCAATCTGTTACTTTACGCTCTAAATACACAAATAACTATTTTATAATCTTAATATAAATAGTTTGAAAGTTATTTAAGAAAATAAAAATTGTATCATAAACAATTACAAAATTAAAAATAAAAAAAAAGACAATATCGACCATCCAAAGAAGGGTTTGTCCTTGCCTTCCCTTCGGTGTTGTGTTACATTGTTAGATTTTGTAACTTAAGTTGTAAAATTGATGTTTATGTTTATAATTCTGTTTTCAACAAATTATTTTCTACTCTTTCCATTTAACTACTGGATTTACATAATGTCCTTTTCAGAATCAGTTTTACATCGTTTTTTGGCTCTTCTGTAAAATTTTCTATTTGTGATTTGCGAGGTGCTAGAATTAAGCCGACGATATGTAATATATAATTAAGGGAAAGTATTTTTTAATGTGGTCGTAGATAAAATTTGGTATGATACTCAAGCGCACTCGTTGCGAAAAAAGGCACTCGCTACGTTCGTGCCTTTCATTTTCGCAAAAGTATCACTTCACGTACTTGTATCATAAATAACTATTTTGTGTTATTATTGTGAACTAAACCCTCTAGCGGTGGAGTAGAAAACTTGAAAATAATTTCCAGTAGTTTCTCATAAGCGAGTTTACAATACCCATTTTTTTTATCTAAGCTATACGATAAATAGTTTCTGAGATTCAGCGGGATACCTCTCTTAATCAGACACCCGGTACAGCTGCATCTCAGAGTATTACAACAAAAAATATTTTCAAGCAAACTGTTGGAAATCAATTTTATTTCAGTGCTCTTTGGCATTAGTATTCCTTCCAGTGATCTCTTCCAATCCAAAAGGATTTTTTTCGTTTCCAAGCTATGATTCGAGCTGAAAATATGCTCTCCAGTTCTCCTACACTCCAGCTACTTCGGTAGGAGGCAATTTTTCTAATTTAAATGTAGATTTTGTCAATACCGTTCGATAGATTTCATATTTTAAATCGTGCAAAAAATTAGGCCTGTCAGAACTCTGTCTCTAAAAAAAAGGACAGGAACAGTCATGGGGACTGCCGACAAAAGTGAAAACACAAATACACTTCTCCAAAAAATATTTTTAAGAATCCCCTTTATAAATTAATTTTTGTAAGCCCCTGGTGTTTAAACCACACGTTCAATAATTTGTATATTTATATTTTAGTTCCTTTGTATATTCATGTAGAGTTACATTTCAGTTCTTTTATTTTGATCCGAAATTCCTACCGGCGCGCCACTGCCTTCAAAACACTCCTACCTTAGTTCAAAATCGCGTTTTGCTTTCTTTTCCCTGGCGGCTGATCGGCGCCTTGCAATATTTACTATTCTTCGGCAGTTGAAGTAGGCGTGACCAAACGCACACTTCGCGCCTAAATGCATTATCTCCCTCGGTTTTACGAGGCTAGCTCAGCTAGTAACAGTCGAAGGTGAGTTTACAACCTGATCGGTCTCCCAGCTAAGGCCTACCACTCCTTTACCGGTATAAAACAGATGTTTTCAGACCAAATGGGTCAAGTTTCATAGTAATTAGTTTACTTCCGTTGCTTCCTGCATTTTTCTATAAAGTTAAAGTTTGCATAGTGATTCAAATCCAAGGCTATAAGTTATATTTCAAGTGAATAGTGCTTTGAAAACCACAAAGGAAAGAGTAAGATCGTTCTAATAATTACTATTTCATACTGAAAGGCTTGTCTATATTCATCGTTCCATCTGTATGTATTTTCGACGTTAAGGTTTATTGAATTGTTAACGAAATACAGTTATTATTTATGCGTTAGTTATAGTTCCCAAGTGTAAGGCACGAATCGTGTTTCTCTAAATATTGTTTTTTAACAAAGTTTATTAAATTTGTTTATTATAGAACGGCAAAATCGAAATTTGACTCGCGATGAATGTGCCCAAGCCGTACTACTACGGAAAGATGGCTGGATCTACCTAAGGTAGTCGATTTAATGTGAATCATACAACCATCTCACGGGTACTACAAAGATTCCTAGAGACAGGAGATCATGCCCGTAGAACAGGACAAGGAATAAATAAATCGAGTCAAAATACCAATCCAGGATCGATTTTTAAGAATTTCGGCTCTTCGACAGCGATTTGTGACTTGTCATAGCCTACACATTAGTGCTGAAACTGTTTGGTTACGCTTAAGAGATTCCAATTTACGACCTAGGATTGCTTCCCGGGGTCCTATATTAACCGTAGATCACCGAAGAGAAAGACTACGTTTTGCCAGAGATCACGAAAATTGGGTTGAGGCTGACTGGGAATGCATGCCATTTACAGATGAGTCCAGATATTGTCTGTACAATACCACGTTATTTGGAGGAGGATCCATTATGGTTTGGAGAGGTATTGCACGGACCTATTTGTCATAAATAATGGAAGTATGACAGCTGACAGGTACGATACATACAAGATATCTTACAACAGCATGTAGTACCTTTTGCTCCATATATTGGCAAACATTTCTTGTTAATGGAAGATAACGCCAGGCCACATGCTGCACACGTTGTCAGAAATTACCTGGAAGAGATTGGAATCAATACTATGGAATGGCCATTCCGTAGTCCACACCTAAATCCTATAGAAAACTTAAGGGGTATCTTTAACGGGCGATTAAGAGCGGAACAAATCCACTTGAATAACCTGGAAGAGGTGGGGGAGAGGTTAATTCAAATCTGGGAAGAATTGGACCAAAATGAAATAAGGCAGATTATTTTAAGTATGGGTCGACGATGTCATGCTGTTATTTGTGCGAGAGGTGGAAACACTCGTTTTTGAGAACTTTGAGTTTGTTTCGTTTACTGTCAATTTCGAATTTTACTTTTATTTCTTCTTTTATTTCTTCTAGAATTTTTATCAGAGCCTGAATGACGTTTTACTATGTATAATAAATTATAGTAATAAAATGTAGAATAACTCTTAAAAAGCTTAGTTTTTTAATATTGTTGCGAGGTCACCAACTCAAAGCCAGTCCTGTCCCTCGATTGTAAATTTTGGTGGCTGCGCTCGTTTCGAGAACATGTGCATAGGACGAGCGTGGAAGGTACTGGAATTTTCTTGAACAATTATTGAAACAGTTACAGTGTAGTTAGTTCACAGAAGTTCTTAGTAATCGGACAGTTGATAAAATAGTTAAGATAAATAGTGTAATATTCAAGTGATGAAAATAAATTAGAACTATTATACCGAGTGTAAATAAATTAGTGGACGTTAAGTAAAGTGTTTATATAAATTAAGTTTAATGCAGTGTGTGCTTCTTTAAATAAATAGTAATTAGCCATAGTAGTGTGTATAATTTTATCCTACAAGTAAAAACTATTTAAATAAATAAGAAAAACATTACAATATAAATAAATTTGATTTAATAAGTGGTGTGTTAATGTTTTGGAGAAGTGTAAATGAACCCTTCAATAAATTTCATCGTACGCCTATGGTAAATACAAATTAGCTCCTCTAAAAAAGTTTATTTCACGACCATGATTTAGAAAATTTTACAAATAAATTATCCCTTTAAAAAATTCTATCATACGCACATTATATAGAAATTAAGATAAATAAATTGATCCCTCATTAATTAAACTTAAAATTTTGTGCGAACGCCTAGAGTTAATGGATATTTTTACAAACTAATTAAACTCCTTTAAAAATTAAATCGTACGTTTAACATGAAGGAAAAATCGGGTTTTCGCATTTTACTCGATAATTTTAAGGTTATGTGAAAAACTTGTTCACACAAAAGTTGTAGATTTTTTAAGCTTGCTTCTTATTACACGACATAGAACTTTCGGGAAAGCTAGTGAACTCGTGAAACGAGTGATGTTACGAAAAAGCGTTCGTCACGCGATGACTCATTAGAAATAGAGAGAGAGACGCAGGCCATAGTGTACGTTCAGTGCAGAGAGAGAGAGGGGGAGAGAGAGACGCAGGCTATAGTGTACGTTCAGTGCAGAGATAGAGAGAGAGAAAGACACGCATTGAAATAACGTGCGATACTATATAACCAACGCTGTGTTAAAATTTCGAAAAATGGTCAAAAATTGTCAAAATTTTGAAAAAATGGTCAATAATTATAAAAGACTGTCAAAAATGGTCAATAATTGTTAAAAATTTTCAAAATTTTTGAAAAATGGTCAAAATTTTTGAAAAATGGTCAAAATTTTTGAAAAATTGTCGAAAATGGTCAAAAATTGTCAAAAACTGTCAAAAATTGTTAGATATTTTGAAAAATAGTCAATAATTGTCAAAATTTTTGAAAGTTGTCAAAAATGTTCAATAATCATCAGAAACTGTCAAAAATTGTCAAAATTTTGAAAAAATGGTCAAAAATGGTCAATAATTGTTAAAAATTGGCAAAAACTGTCAAAAATTGTTGAATATTTTAAAAAATGGTCAAAAATAGCCAATAATTGTCAAAATTTTTGAAAGTTGTCAAAAATGGTCAATAATTATCAGAAACTGTCAAAAATGGTCAATAATTGTTGAAATTTTGAAAAATGGTCAAAAATTGTTAAAATTTTGAAAAAATGGTCAATAATTATAAAAAACTGTCAAAAATGGTCAATACTTGTTGAAAATTGTCAAAAATGGTCAATAATTGTCAGAAACTATCAAAAATGGTCAGTAATTGTTAAAAATTGTCAAAATTTTTGAAAAATTGTCAAAAATGGTCAATAATTTTTTAAATTTGAAAAAATGGTCTAAAATGGTCAAATTTTTTTTAAAAATTGTCAAAAATGATCAATAATTTTCAAAACTGTCAAAATTGGTCAATAATTGTCAAAAATTGTCAATAATTGTTAAAATTTTGAAAAATGGTTAAAAATTGTTAAAATTTTGAAAAAATGGTCAATAATTATAAAATACTGTCAAAAATGGTCAATACTTGTTGAAAATTGTCATAAATGGTCAGTAATTGTCAGAAACTGTCAAAAATGGTCAATAATTGTTAAAAATTGTCAAAATTTTCGAAAAATTGTCAAAAATGGTCAATATTTGTCAGAACCTGTCAAAAATGCTCAAAAACTGTCAATAATTGTTAAAATTTGAAAAAATGGTCAATAATTGTCAAAATTTTTGGAAAATGGTCAAAATTTTGAAAAAATGGTCAATAATTATAAAAAACTGTCAAAAATGGTCAAATTTTTTTAAAAATTGTCAAAAATGGTCAATAATTATAGAAAACTGTCAAAAATGGTCAATAATTGTTAAAAATTGTCAAAATTTTTGAAAAATGGTCAACATTTTTGAAAAATGATCAATTACTGTCAAAACTGTCACAATTGGTGAATAATTGTCAAAAATGGTCAATAATTGTTAAAATTTGAAAAAATAGTCAAAAATTGTCAAAATTTTTGGAAAAATGGTCAAAATTTTCGAAAAATTGTCAAAAATGGTTATTCTATTGTGCATAAGAAGCAAGCTTCTGTCGGCGGTCCGACGGCCGCTCAACTTTTATTTTTTATAAATATTATATACATTTTTTATATACTTATTATAACTTTTTCGACAAAAAAATAGTATTTCATCGCAAATTGTGAAAAACCAATCTTCTCAAACTTGATGATGATTTTGATATAAAAAGCAGCTGATTTAAATCGACCCAACCCTGAAAAGTTGTATAAATGTCAATTAAATTAATAAAATTGTAATCGTTTTTCTGAAAAGTTGTATAAATTCCAATTAAATTAATAGTTTCTTTAGTTCAACCAAAATATTTATTGACGCCGTCAAAAAAATAATAGTTCAATACTATTATAACGCTTTACAAAGTTAGAAACATAAATTTCCAAAGAACAGACCGTTCACTAAGAAGCAACAACTACTTCTCGGGCTATATGCCTTAACACACATTGAATTACACTTTCAAGTTAAACGGGGTTGGTATATCTGTTAAGATAGAACCAACCATTCTGGTTTGCGATTAGAAGGAATAACATCACTTGTGGACCGGTTTCGGCGTTTTTGCGCCTCATCAGCACAAGGTAGATGCTATCCGACCAGAAGCTCTGAGAGCATAATCCTGGTCTAGAGCGTTGATACCACACCAATACATTAGCCTTAGTAAAGGAAATGCTAAAAGTGCGATATCAGCGATATCTCCACATCTCAAAATTCTATTTCGACAAAAATCCATCTCGGTTTTGTAGTTATTTACTTAATTACAGTTACCTGTAAATAATTGTCATATTAGTAAAGCGTGATATATAGACCTCAAAAAAATGATAGTTTAGTTTTAGTATTATTTACAGGTAACTGTAATTAAGTAAATAAAAATATTTATTTCCAAAAATAGACGTACGCCTATGGCTTTACATCGATATGCAACGAACCTGAATCTAATACCAAAAAGTAACTTATGTACGCGTCATTTCTATTTCTGCAGGGATCCCTGATATTCAAATATAACAGTGCCAGTAAGTTTAAAATTCTATTTCCGAAGCTACTCACATTCAAATTTTGTTATTCAGTATTTTCCCTTTTCTAAAAAAAAAAAACAACTTCGCTGCAGCTACTACCGAAAGGCACTAACCAACAGGTCGTGCTTGTAAACACTCATTGAAACGACGGAAGTATTCCATGATGTTCCAGAAACGTTTTAACGAGGTTTAATGAGTCGAATGTCAGACAAGTTATTGAAGGAAACTGTATTTGAAATAAAATTATTTTTGAACTAATTTTTGTTTCAAGCTGGGGTAGCTTGAAAAAATGTGTGTTTGGATATTAAATAGGGTCAAGTGGGGTAAAAATTAGACATTTTTAAAACTTTAACTTTTTGTCTGTGTTAGACTCCTTTAAAAGAATTGATTAAAATGTTAATGATGATGAGAAAACTATTAAAAGCTTAAAAACATATAAAAATGAGACAGTTATAAAGTGCATGTTTTAACAGTCTTGCCGTTCTCTAGACCAAAAGTAAGACACCAAGGGGAAAAAATGAGACAAAATACGTTTTTTTTTCATGTTAAACTCAACAAAACAGTAGAAAAATATTTATTGATAGAAAAATAACCACAAAATTAAAAATTAATTTTAAAACTAAATTTCAATTTATGCAAAACTTGGGCAAAGAAGTGCTAATGAAAAATAATAGTTCTACTTAAAAATAAAATACAAAATTCAGAATGCATTGAACATAAAAGAACATCAACGAACTAAATATCTATCGAAATCAATTGGAAAGGCAAAAACTTCTGCTGCTCTAGAAGTTCCTGCAAGCGGAGATGGGGGTGGTAGCTTTAAAACAATATCTTCCTTTTATACCACATTATTGATTTTCGGAACTGCTGGATAAACAAATTTATTTCCCTTGCGTCTGAGATATGAAACACAAAATTCATTATTAGGTAACAAATCTCTTACAATAGCCATGTACTTAGTGCACGTCTTTCTTTTTGGTTTTAAATTTAACCAAAACGAAATTACCAATAGTTATATTTCCTTCCTCTGGGGATTTGAATCCTACATTCTGTGCTAGTGGACTATTTTCTGACTCACTTTCATCGTCATTTTGGATTTCTTCTTCTTCATTTTCATGTCTTACTAAATCAGATAGTGTCATGTTTTCGGTATCGCTTTCATCCTCGCACTCAACCTCTACTTCTGACTCAGATTCTGAACTAGTAGAAGGTATTTTTTTTAGGATTGTCTTTGTTTTCCGATTCTTTTTTCCTGTCTTATTTTTCTTTCTGTCCTTTTCGTTATCAATATCTTCAATCAGTTTTGCATATTCTTGGCTAGTAAGTATTTGACTGCCGCTAAGTATTTTACGACGCTTTTGTACAGCAGAGGGTGTTTTATTGATTGGTTTCAAAGGAAAAATTTCTGTTTTCTGGTTCAAGTGGAGGTAGCGTAGGAGCTACATTGTTATTGGTGGCCAAAGTTGTGCTGGAATCATCAAAATCATCTAAGTGTGCTTGGAGTGCTGGGACATTGACAATTTGTTGTTGGGGTTCATTACTTTCCAATTGATCACACTGTATATCTAAAGGGTCCTTATTTTCTAGCCGTAGAGCTTCATATCTTTCTAGTTTTGTAGTATCTAGCCTTGCTATAGGATACTTCTCCCTTGAAAATGGAAATATTCTTGTTGATGCAAAAGAAGAAACAATGTTCTTTTTTGAAATTCCTTCTTCCCAAAATTCGCTTTTTGTCAACCTTCTCTGATTCTGGCGCTGCCAATCGATTAATGTTTCATTCCATTTCAGCTTTAACACACCAAAGCAACCTCGATCCAGCGGTTGCAGTAAATCAGTAGAATGTGCAGGTAGCTTCAGTAATGTCACGTTCTCTCTAATGACTAGTTCTATGGTATGTTTATCCAAATGTGTCAAATGTCCATCTAAGAGAATCAACAGTGGTCTATCCCATCTTGGCAAACCATTCATTGAAAATAAGGGTTGTCATCCAACCTTTTTCGGAAACACCATACATCGTATTTTCTAATTCGTTGTTACCTTTCCAGGAGCTCCACAGATTTTGGCCTTGAAATAATATTAATGGAGGTAAAGAACACCCGCTTGTTGATATACACGCCATTTCAGTCACATTCTCCTTTCCGGATCCTTCAATATTCCTATGTGCCTTTTTTCCTTTGGCAGCTATCCCTTTAATCCTTGTAGGATCCATGGAAAAAGAAGTTTCATCAAGGTTGCAAACTTGTGACGATGTAATATTTAGGTTGTTTATGCATTTTTCAAGTTTATCATAAAACTAATAAATAATAAATGGATCACTAGTGGCTAAACGTCGTGACTTTGCAAGCTGCTCCATTTTTTTCTGACTAAGACGATTTCTTCTGCAAAAATCTCTAAACTAGTCATCGCCTGGGCACTCATCTTTGAAAGCCGTGTTAAGGTTATTTTCTTGCACGTATGTTTGCACGGCATTTTTAACCTCTTGCTTAGTTAGTGCGAACCCCCACAGAGCCATTGTTATTAATTTTGAATATAACGATGTTTCTCGCCCTTGTTTTGTTGAATTCTTCTTATTCATATAGCGACTTAGGCATTGGCTGCAGCTCTTACAGAAAAACCCTCTCACTAACTTTGCTGCTTTATTGAGATCGTCCTTTGTATACTTCTTCGGCTTGGGTATATATTTCTTTGGCATCTTGTTTTTGTAAATAAAAGCTAAAAAATAATCAAAATGTTTGTCTCATATTTAAACCTGTGCTGTCTCATTTTTACCTCCAAGCCTGTCTCAAATTTACCCCTCCAAGAAAAACGTACTCACTCGAAAACTGATCAATTGGAACTGAAATGCAACTGCAGAACTGCACACGCTGCAAGGGCGCGTAGCGACTTTAACCGAACCTCTCCGACCGACATACGAACTTGCACAACAAAAATTCAAAAGCCGGTTTTAAAAGATTTAAATTTTAATTTTGACGTCATTTGTTTCCCAAAAATGAAATAAATTTTAGGGATGATGTTTTTACAAGTGTTGCTATATATTTATAACAAGAAACAAGATTGGAATTAAACAATTAGCAAATTTATTTGAGCGTCTCATTTTTCACGTAAATATTGCAGGTCTCATTTTTACCCCACTTGACCCTATATACTCTATTTGAAAAAGGCAGAGGGCAATAAACCCTTGTTAAATGACCATTCCTGCTTGTGATTCTGAAAATCTCAATAATTGTGAATTTTACATTTAAGCAATATCCTAAAATCATGTGAAAAGTCACGAAAAATGGTTCTGACTCAATAATAACTTATTTGGGTTTCGCCATTATTTCTGAAATTGGAAGAGGTAAGTTGTGGAAAATTCTGCGACAAATGAATTTTAGATGGGAAAAAGTGAACAGAAAGTCGCTTTCAATCGAAAAACATGAAATTGTATGTTGGAGACGAAATTATTTGCGATCAAGGGATTTTTGCAATGAAAATGGAAAAGGAAAACGACTGATATAATTACGCATATTGGAAGTACATATGGGTTTTTGAAAGATAGTTTGTTAGCATTTGAATCAATCGTTCTAGTCTTGACCAATCGATTCAGAGGAAAGTTTTACATTTTCGCTCAGATTTTGAATCGATATTTTCAAGTATTAAGGGAGTTAGGAAAAAGCAATTCATATCGCGAAATATTCCCATAACTACCCCTTGGTTCTAAATTTTCGACAAAAAATATTGAAAAATGCTAAAAATCCGTTATAAGGGTTTTTTTGGGACGAGAAATCGACTGGCACAATTGTGATAAAATCATTATTTCGCCTTCAAATAAAGTCATGAAATTTTCGAAAATCCACTTTTCAAAACAAAAAATACTCATAACTCGACAAATAGGAAAGATAGAACGTTCTAGTCTTCACCAATCGATAGAGGGGACAATTTTACATATTTGAGTGAATTTTGAGTCCATATTTCCGAGGATTAAGGGAGTTAAAAAACATCAATTTGTATCGCAAAATATTTCCATACCTAAATCATTATTTCGCCTTCATTATTTCGCCTTCACATAGAGTCATGAAATATTCGAAAATCCACTTTTCAAAACAAAAAATACTCATAACTCAACTAATAGGAAAGATAGAACGTTCTAGTCTTCACCAGTCGATAGAGGGGACAATTTTACATATTTTAGTGAATTTTGAGTCCATATTTCCTAGTATTAAGGCAGTTAGAAAAAATCAATTTGTATCGCAAAATATTTCCATACCTACCCCTTTGTTCTAAATTTTCGACAAAAAAATTATAAAAAATGCTAAAAATTCGTAAAGAGGGGTTTTTTTGGCCGAAAAATCGACTGGCACAATCAGTTTTGTGATAAAATCATTATTTCGCCTTCAAATAGAGTCATGAAATTTTCGAAAATCCCCTTTCCAAAACAAAAAATACTCATAACTAGACAAATAGGAAATATAGAACGTTCTAGTCTTCACCAATCGATAGAGGGGACAATTTTACATATTTGAGTGAATTTTGAGTCCATATTTCCAAGGATTAAGGCAGTTAGAAAAAATCAATTTGTATCGCAAAACATTTCCATACCTACCCCTTTGTTCTAATTTTCGATTAATCGATTAGTTTCGATTAAATTTTTTGATAATCGCCCAGCCCTAATTTTGAGTCGAAGGATTAAGGGAGTTAGAAAAAAGCAATTTGTTTCGCAAAATATTTCCATATATCTAAATTTTCGACAAAAAAATTATAAAAAATGCTAAAAATTCGTAAAGAGGGGATTTTTTGGCCGAAAAATCGACTGGCACAATCAGTTTTGTGATAAAATCATTATTTCGCCTTCAAATGGAGTCATGAAATTTTCGAAAATCCACTTTTCAAAACAAAAAATACTCATAACTCGACAAATAGGAAAGATAGAACGTTCTAGTCTTCACCAATCGATAGAGGGGACAATTTTACATATTTTGGTGAATTTTGAGGCCATATTTCCAAGGATTAAGGGAGTTCGAAAAAATCAATTTGTATCGCAAAATATTTCCACAAAAAAATTATAAAAAATGCTAAAAACTCGTAAAGAGGGGTTTTTTTGGCCAAAAAATCGACTGGCACAATCAGTTTTGTGATAAAATCATTATTTCGCCTTCAAATAAAGTCATGAAATTTTCGAAAATCCACTTTTCAAAACAAAAAATACTCATAACTCGACAAATAGGGAAGATAGAACGTTCTAGTCTTCACCAATCGATAGAGGGGACAATTTTACATATTTTAGTGAATTTTGAGTCCATATTTCCAAGGATTATGGTAGTTAGAAGAAATCAATTTGTATCGCAAAATATTTCCCCTTTGTTCTAAATTTTCGACAAAAAAATTATAAAAAATGCTAAAAATTCGTAAAGAGGGGTTTTTTTGGCCAAAAAATCGACTGGCACAATCAGTTTTGTGATAAAATCATCATTTCGCCTTCAAATAGAGTCATGAAATTTTCGAAAATCCACTTTTCAAAACAAAAAATACTCATAACTCGACAAATAGGAAAGATAGAACGTTCTAGTCTTCACCAATCGATAGAGGGGACAATTTTACATATTTAAGTGAATTTTGAGTCCATATTTCCAAGGATTATGGGAGCTAGAAGAAATCAATTTGTATCGCAAAATATTTCCCCTTTGTTCTAAATTTTCGACAAAAAAATTATAAAAAATGCTAAAAATTCGTAAAGAGGGGTTTTTTTGGCCAAAAAATCGACTGGCACAATCAGTTTTGTGATAAAATCATTATTTCGCCTTCAAATAAAGTCATGAAATTTTCGAAAATCGATAGAGGGGACAATTTTACATATTTACGTGGGTTTTGAGTCCATATTTCCAAGGATTATGGGAGTTAGAAGAAATCAATTTGTATCGCAAAATATTTCCCCTTTGTTCTAAATTTTCGACAAAAAAATTATAAAAAATGCTAAAAATTCGTAAAGAGGGGTTTTTTGGCCAAAAAATCGACTGGCACAATAAGTTTTGTGATAAAATCATTATTTCGCCTTCAAATAGAGTCATGAAATTTTCGAAAATCCACTTTTCAAAACAAAAAATACTCATAACTCGACAAATAGGAAAGATAGAACGTTCTAGTCTTCACCAATCGATAGAGGGGACAATTTTACTTATTTTAGTGAATTTTGAGTCTATATTTCCAAGGATTATGGGAGTTAGAAAAAATCAATTTGTATCGCAAAATATTTCCCCTTTGTTCTAAATTTTCGACAAAAAAATTATAAAAAATGCTAAAAATTCGTAAAGAGGGGTTTTTTTGGCCAAAAAATCGACTGGCACAATCAGTTTTGTGATAAAATCATCATTTCGCCTTCAAATAGAGTCATGAAATTTTCGAAAATCGATAGAGGGGACAATTTTACATATTTACGTGGGTTTTGAGTCCATATTTCCAAGGATTATGGGAGTTAGAAGAAATCAATTTGTATCGCAAAATATTTCCCCTTTGTTCTAAATTTTCGACAAAAAAATTATAAAAAATGCTAAAAATTCGTAAAGAGGGTTTTTTTTGGCCAAAAAATCGACTGGCACAATAAGTTTTGTGATAAAATCATTATTTCGCCTTCAAATATAGTTCTTGAAATTTTCGAAAATCCACTTTTCAAAACAAAAAATACTCATAACTCGACAAATAGGAAAGATAGAACGTTCTAGTCTTCACCAATCGATAGAGGGGACAATTTTACATATTTTAGTGAATTTTCAGTCCATATTTCCGAGGATTATGGTAGTTAGAAAAAATCAATTTTTATCGCAAAATATTTCCATAGCTACCCCCTTTGTTCTAAATTTTTGACAAAAAAATTATAAAAAATGCTAAAAATTCGTAAAGAGGGGTTTTTTTGGCCAAAAAATCGACTGGCACAATCAGTTTTGTGATAAAATCATTATTTCGCCTTCAAATAGAGTCATGAAATTTTCGAAAATCCACTTTTCAAAACAAAAAATACTCATAACTCGACAAATAGGAAAGATAGAACGTTCTACTCTTCACCAATCGATAGAGGGGACAATTTTACATATTTTGGTGAATTTTGAGGCCATATTTCCAAGGATTAAGGGAGTTAGAAAAAATCAATTTGTATCGCAAAATATTTCCATAGCTACCCCCTTTGTTCTAAATTTTCGACAAAAAAATTGTAAAAAATGCTAAAAATTCGTAAAGAGGGGTTTTTTTGGCCAAAAAATCGACTGGCACAATCAGTTTTGTGATAAAATCATTATTTCGCCTTCAAATAGAGTCATGAAATTTTCGAAAATCCACTTTTCAAAACAAAAAATACTCATAACTCGACAAATAGGAAAGATAGAACGTTCTAGTCTTCACCAATCGATAGAGGGGACAATTTTACATATTTTAGTGAATTTTGAGTCCATATTTCCAAGGATTATGGGAATTAGAAGAAATCAATTTGTATCGCAAAATATTTCCCCTTTGTTCTAAATTTTCGACAAAAAAATTATAAAAAATGCTAAAAATTCGTAAAGAGGGGTTTTTTTGGCCAAAAAATCGACTGGCACAATCAGTTTTGTGATAAAATCATTATTTCGCCTTCAAATAGAGTCATGAAATTTTCGAAAATCCACTTTTCAAAACAAAAAATACTCATAACTCGACAAATAGGAAAGATAGAACGTTCTACTCTTCTCCAATCGATAGAGGGGACAATTTTACATATTTTGGTGAATTTTGAGGCCATATTTCCAAGGATTAAGGGAGTTAGAAAAAATCAATTTGTATCGCAAAATATTTCCATAGCTACCCCCTTTGTTCTAAATTTTCGACAAAAAAATTATAAAAAATGCTAAAAATTCGTAAAGAGGGGTTTTTTTGGCCAAAAAATCGACTGGCACAATAAGTTTTGTGATAAAATCATTATTTCGCCTTCAAATAGAGTCATGAAATTTTCGAAAATCCACTTTTCAAAACAAAAAATACTCATAACTCGACAAATAGGAAAGATAGAACGTTCTAGTCTTCACCAATCGATAGAGGGGACAATTTTACTTATTTTAGTGAATTTTGAGTCTATATTTCCAAGGATTATGGGAGTTAGAAAAAATCCATTTGTATCGCAAAATATTTCCCCTTTGTTCTAAATTTTCGACAAAAAAATTATAAAAAATGCTAAAAATTCGTAAAGAGGGGTTTTTTTGGCCAAAAAATCGACTGGCACAATCAGTTTTGTGATAAAATCATCATTTCGCCTTCAAATAGAGTCATGAAATTTTCGAAAATCGATAGAGGGGACAATTTTACATATTTACGTGGGTTTTGAGTCCATATTTCCAAGGATTATGGGAGTTAGAAGAAATCAATTTGTATCGCAAAATATTTCCCCTTTGTTCTAAATTTTCGACAAAAAAATTATAAAAAATGCTAAAAATTCGTAAAGAGGGTTTTTTTTGGCCAAAAAATCGACTGACACAATAAGTTTTGTGATAAAATCATTATTTCGCCTTCAAATAGAGTCATGAAATTTTCGAAAATCCACTTTTCAAAACAAAAAATACTCATAACTCGACAAATAGGAAAGATAGAACGTTCTAGTCTTCACCAATCGATAGAGGGGACAATTTTACATATTTTAGTGAATTTTCAGTCCATATTTCCGAGGATTATGGTAGTTAGAAAAAATCAATTTTTATCGCAAAATATTTCCATAGCTACCCCCTTTGTTCTAAATTTTTGACAAAAAAATTATAAAAAATGCTAAAAATTCGTAAAGAGGGGTTTTTTTGGCCAAAAAATCGACTGGCACAATCAGTTTTGTGATAAAATCATCATTTCGCCTTCAAATAGAGTCATGAAATTTTCGAAAATCCACTTTTCAAAACAAAAAATACTCATAACTCGACAAATAGGAAAGATAGAACGTTCTAGTCTTCACCAATCGATATAGGGGACAATTTTACATATTTTAGTGAATTTTGAGTCCATATTTCCAAGGATTATGGGAATTAGAAGAAATCAATTTGTATCGCAAAATATTTCCCCTTTGTTCTAAATTTTCGACAAAAAAATTATAAAAAATGCTAAAAATTCGTAAAGAGGGGTTTTTTTTGGCCAAAAAATCGACTGGCACAATCAGTTTTGTGATAAAATCATCATTTCGCCTTCAAATAGAGTCATGAAATTTTCGAAAATCCACTTTTCAAAACAAAAAATACTCATAACTCGACAAATAGGAAAGATAGAACGTTCTAGTCTCCACCAATCGATAGAGGGGACAATTTTACATATTTTAGTGAATTTTCAGTCCATATTTCCGAGGATTATGGTAGTTAGCAAAAATCAATTTTTATCGCAAAATATTTCCATAGCTACCCCCTTTGTTCTAAATTTTCGACAAAAAAATTGTAAAAAATGCTAAAAATTCGTAAAGAGGGGTTTTTTTGGCCAAAAAATCGACTGGCACAATCAGTTTTGTGATAAAATCATTATTTCGCCTTCAAATAGAGTCATGAAATTTTCGAAAATCCACTTTTCAAAACAAAAAATACTCATAACTCGACAAATAGGAAAGATAGAACGTTCTAGTCTTCACCAATCGATAGAGGGGACAATTTTACATATTTTAGTGAATTTTGAGTCCATATTTCCAAGTATTATGGGAGTTAGAAAAAATCAATTTGTATCGCAAAATATTTCCCCTTTGTTCCTAATTTTCGACAAAAAAATTATAAAAAATGCTAATAATTCGTAAAGAGGGGTTTTTTGGCCAAAAAATCGACTGGCACAATCAGTTTTGTGATAAAATCATCATTTCGCCTTCAAATAGAGTCATGAAATTTTCGAAAATCCACTTTTCAAAACAAAAAATACTCATAACTCGACAAATAGGAAAGATAGAACGTTCTAGTCTTCACCAATCGATAGAGGGGACAATTTTACATATTTTAGTGAATTTTGAGTCCATATTTCCAAGGATTATGGGAGTTAGAAAAAATCAATTTGTATCGCAAAATATTTCCCCTTTGTTCTAAATTTTCGACAAAAAAATTATAAAAAATGCTAATAATTCGTAAAGAGGGGTTTTTTGGCCAAAAAATCGACTGGCACAATCAGTTTTGTGATAAAATCATCATTTCGCCTTCAAATAGAGTCATGAAATTTTCGAAAATCCACTTTTCAAAACAAAAAATACTCATAACTCGACAAATAGGAAAGATAGAACGTTCTAGTCTTCACCAATCGATAGAGGGGACAATTTTACATATTTTAGTGAATTTTGAGTCCATATTTCCAAGGATTATGGGAATTAGAAGAAATCAATTTGTATCGCAAAATATTTCCCCTTTGTTCTAAATTTTCGACAAAAAAATTATAAAAAATGCTAAAAATTCGTAAAGAGGGGTTTTTTTGGCCAAAAAATCGACTGGCACAATCAGTTTTGTGATAAAATCATTATTTCGCCTTCAAATAGAGTCATGAAATTTTCGAAAATCCACTTTTCAAAACAAAAAATACTCATAACTCGACAAATAGGAAAGATAGAACGTTCTACTCTTCTCCAATCGATAGAGGGGACAATTTTACATATTTTGGTGAATTTTGAGGCCATATTTCCAAGGATTAAGGGAGTTAGAAAAAATCAATTTGTATCGCAAAATATTTCCATAGCTACCCCCTTTGTTCTAAATTTTCGACAAAAAAATTATAAAAAATGCTAAAAATTCGTAAAGAGGGGTTTTTTTGGCCAAAATATCGACTGGCACAATAAGTTTTGTGATAAAATCATTATTTCGCCTTCAAATAGAGTCATGAAATTTTCGAAAATCCACTTTTCAAAACAAAAAATACTCATAACTCGACAAATAGGAAAGATAGAACGTTCTAGTCCTCACCAATCGATAGAGGGGACAATTTTACTTATTTTAGTGAATTTTGAGTCTATATTTCCAAGGATTATGGGAGTTAGAAAAAATCAATTTGTATCGCAAAATATTTCCCCTTTGTTCTAAATTTTCGACAAAAAAATTATAAAAAATGCTAAAAATTCGTAAAGAGGGGTTTTTTTGGCCAAAAAATCGACTGGCACAATCAGTTTTGTGATAAAATCATCATTTCGCCTTCAAATAGAGTCATGAAATTTTCGAAAATCGATAGAGGGGACAATTTTACATATTTACGTGGGTTTTGAGTCCATATTTCCAAGGATTATGGGAGTTAGAAGAAATCAATTTGTATCGCAAAATATTTCCCCTTTGTTCTAAATTTTCGACAAAAAAATTATGAAAAATGCTAAAAATTCGTAAAGAGGGTTTTTTTTGGCCAAAAAATCGACTGACACAATAAGTTTTGTGATAAAATCATTATTTCGCCTTCAAATAGAGTCATGAAATTTTCGAAAATCCACTTTTCAAAACAAAAAATACTCATAACTCGACAAATAGGAAAGATAGAACGTTCTAGTCTTCACCAATCGATAGAGGGGACAATTTTACATATTTTAGTGAATTTTCAGTCCATATTTCCGAGGATTATGGTAGTTAGAAAAAATCAATTTTTATCGCAAAATATTTCCATAGCTACCCCCTTTGTTCTAAATTTTTGACAAAAAAAATTATAAAAAATGCTAAAAATTCGTAAAGAGGGGTTTTTTTGGCCAAAAAATCGACTGGCACAATCAGTTTTGTGATAAAATCATCATTTCGCCTTCAAATAGAGTCATGAAATTTTCGAAAATCCACTTTTCAAAACAAAAAATACTCATAACTCGACAAATAGGAAAGATAGAACGTTCTAGTCTTCACCAATCGATAGAGGGGACAATTTTACATATTTTAGTGAATTTTCAGTCCATATTTCCGAGGATTATGGTAGTTAGAAAAAATCAATTTTTATCGCAAAATATTTCCATAGCTACCCCCTTTGTTCTAAATTTTCGACAAAAAAATTGTAAAAAATGCTAAAAATTCGTAGAGGGGTTTTTTTGGCCAAAAAATCGACTGGCACAATCAGTTTTGTGATAAAATCATTATTTCGCCTTCAAATAGAGTCATGAAATTTTCAAAAATCCACTTTTCAAAACAAAAAATACTCATAACTCGACAAATAGGAAAGATAGAACGTTCTAGTCTTCACCAATCGATAGAGGGGACAATTTTACATATTTTAGTGAATTTTGAGTCCATATTTCCAAGGATTATGGGAATTAGAAGAAATCAATTTGTATCGCAAAATATTTCCCCTTTGTTCTAAATTTTCGACAAAAAAATTATAAAAAATGCTAAAAATTCGTAAAGAGGGGTTTTTTTGGCCAAAAAATCGACTGGCACAATCAGTTTTGTGATAAAATCATTATTTCGCCTTCAAATAGAGTCATGAAATTTTCGAAAATCCACTTTTCAAAACAAAAAATACTCATAACTCGACAAATAGGAAAGATAGAACGTTCTACTCTTCACCAATCGATAGAGGGGACAATTTTACATATTTTGGTGAATTTTGAGGCCATATTTCCAAGGATTAAGGGAGTTAGAAAAAATCAATTTGTATCGCAAAATATTTCCATAGCTACCCGCTTTGTTCTAAATTTTCGACAAAAAAATTATAAAAAATGCTAAAAATTCGTAAAGAGGGGTTTTTTTGGCCAAAAAATCGACTGGCACAATCAGTTTTGTGATAAAATCATCATTTCGCCTTCAAATAGAGTCATGAAATTTTCGAAAATCCACTTTTCAAAACAAAAAATACTCATAACTCGACAAATAGGAAAGATAGAACGTTCTAGTCTTCACCAATCGATAGAGGGGACAATTTTACATATTTTAGTGAATTTTCAGTCCATATTTCCGAGGATTATGGTAGTTAGAAAAAATCAATTTTTATCGCAAAATATTTCCATAGCTACCCCCTTTGTTCTAAATTTTCGACAAAAAAATTGTAAAAAATGCTAAAAATTCGTAAAGAGGGGTTTTTTTGGCCAAAAAATCGACTGGCACAATCAGTTTTGTGATAAAATCATTATTTCGCCTTCAAATAGAGTCATGAAATTTTCGAAAATCCACTTTTCGAAACAAAAAATAATCATAACTCGACAAATAGGAAAGATAGAACGTTCTAGTCTTCACCAATCGATAGAGGGGACAATTTTACATATTTTAGTGAATTTTGAGTCCATATTTCCAAGGATTATGGGAATTAGAAGAAATCAATTTGTATCGCAAAATATTTCCCCTTTGTTCTAAATTTTCGACAAAAAAATTATAAAAAATGCTAAAAATTCGTAAAGAGGGGTTTTTTTGGCCAAAAAATCGACTGGCACAATCAGTTTTGTGATAAAATCATTATTTCGCCTTCAAATAGAGTCATGAAATTTTCGAAAATCCACTTTTCAATACAAAAAATACTCATAACTTGACAAATAGGAAAGATAGAACGTTCTACTCTTCACCAATCGATAGAGGGGACAATTTTACATATTTTGGTGAATTTTGAGGCCATATTTCCAAGGATTAAGGGAGTTAGAAAAAATCAATTTGTATCGCAAAATATTTCCATAGCTACCCCCTTTGTTCTAAATTTTCGACAAAAAAATTATAAAAAATGCTAAAAATTCGTAAAGAGGGGTTTTCTTGGCCAAAAAATCGACTGGCACAATCAGTTTTGTGATAAAATCATTATTTCGCCTTCAAATAAAGTCATGAAATTTTCGAAAATCCACTTTTCATAACAAAAAATACTCATAACTCGACAAATAGGAAAGATAGAACGTTCTAGTCTTCACCAATCGATAGAGGGGACAATTTTACATATTTTAGTGAATTTTGAGTCCATATTTCCAAGGATTATGGGAGTTAGAAGAAATCAATTTGTATCGCAAAATATTTCCCCTTTGTTCTAAATTTTCGACAAAAAATTATAAAAAATGCTAAAAATTCGTAAAGAGGGGTTTTTTTGGCCAAAAAATCGACTGACACAATCAGTTTTGTGATAAAATCATTATTTCGCCTTCAAATAGAGTCATGACATTTTCGAAAATCCACTTTTCAAAACAAAAAATACTCATAACTCGACAAATAGGAAAGATAGAACGTTCTAGTCTTCACCAATCGATAGAGGGGACAATTTTACATATTTAAGTGAATTTTGAGTCCATATTTCCAAGGATTATGGGAGTTAGAAAAAATCAATTTGTATCGCAAAATATTTCCATAGCTACCCCTTTGTTCTAAATTTTTGACAAAAAAATTATAAAAAATGCTAAAAATTCGTAAAGAGGGGTTTTTTGGCCAAAAAATCGACTGGCACGATCAGTTTTGTGATAAAATCATCATTTCGCCTTCAAATAGAGTCATGAAATTTTCGAAAATCCACTTTTCAAAACAAAAAATACTCATAACTCGACAAAAAGGAAAGATAGAACGTTCTAGTCTTCACCAATCGATAGAGGGGACAATTTTACATATTTTAGTGAATTTTGAGTCTATATTTCCAAGGATTATGGGAGTTAGAAAAAATCAATTTGTATCGCAAAATATTTCCATAGCTACCCCCTTTGTTCTAAATTTTTTACAAAAAAATTATAAAAAATGCTAAAAATTCGTAGAGGGGTTTTTTTTGGCCAAAAAATCGACTGGCACAATCAGTTTTGTGATAAAATCATCATTTCGCCTTCAAATAGAGTCATGAAATTTTCGAAAATCCACTTTTCAAAACAAAAAATACTCATAACTCGACAAATAGGAAAGATAGAACGTTCTAGTCTTCACCAATCGATAGAGGGGACAATTTTACATATTTTAGTGAATTTTCAGTCCATATTTCCGAGGATTATGGTAGTTAGAAAAAATCAATTTTTATCGCAAAATATTTCCATAGCTACCCCCTATGTTCTAAATTTTCGACAAAAAAATTATAAAAAATGCTAAAAATTCGTAAAGAGGGGTTTTTTTGGCCAAAAAATCGACTGGCACAATCAGTTTTGTGATAAAATCATCATTTCGCCTTCAAATAGAGTCATGAAATTTTCGAAAATCCACTTTTCAAAACAAAAAATACTCATAACTCGACAAATAGGAAAGATAGAACGTTCTAGTCTTCACCAATCGATATAGGGGACAATTTTACATATTTTAGTGAATTTTGAGTCCATATTTCCAAGGATTATGGGAATTAGAAGAAATCAATTTGTATCGCAAAATATTTCCCCTTTGTTCTAAATTTTCGACAAAAAAATTATAAAAAATGCTAAAAATTCGTAAAGAGGGGTTTTTTTGGCCAAAAAATCGACTGGCACAATCAGTTTTGTGATAAAATCATTATTTCGCCTTCAAATAGAGTCATGAAATTTTCGAAAATCCACTTTTCAAAACAAAAAATACTCATAACTCGACAAATAGGAAAGATAGAACGTTCTAGTCTTCACCAATCGATAGAGGGGACAATTTTACATATTTTGGTGAATTTTGAGGCCATATTTCCAAGGATTAAGGGAGTTAGAAAAAATCAATTTGTATCGCAAAATATTTCCATAGCTACCCCCTTTGTTTTAAATTTTCGACAAAAAAATTATAAAAAATGTTAAAAATTCGTAAAGAGGGGTTTTTTTGGCCAAAAAATCGACTGGCACAATTAGTTTTGTGATAAAATCATCATTTCGCCTTCAAATAGAGTCATGAAATTTTCGAAAATCCACTTTTCAAAACAAAAAATACTCATAACTCGACAAATAGGAAAGATAGAACGTTCTAGTCTTCACCAATCGATAGAGGGGACAATTTTACATATTTTAGCGAATTTTGAGTCCATATTTCCAAGGATTATGGGAGTTAGAAGAAATCAATTTGTATCGCAAAATATTTCCATAGCTACCCCCTTTGTTCTAAATTTTCGACAAATAAATTATAAACAATGCTAAAAATTCGTAGAGGGGTTTTTTTTGGCCAAAAAATCGACTGGCACAATCAGTTTTGTGATAAAATCATCATTTCGCCTTCAAATAGAGTCATGAAATTTTCGAAAATCCACTTTTCAAAACAAAAAATACTCATAACTCGACAAATAGGAAAGATAGAACGTTCTAGTCTTCACCAATCGATAGAGGGGACAATTTTACATATTTTAGTGAATTTTCAGTCCATATTTCCGAGGATTATGGTAGTTAGAAAAAATCAATTTTTATCGCAAAATATTTCCATAGCTACCCCCTATGTTCTAAATTTTCGACAAAAAAATTATAAAAAATGCTAAAAATTCGTAAAGAGGGGTTTTTTTGGCCAAAAAATCGACTGGCACAATCAGTTTTGTGATAAAATCATCATTTCGCCTTCAAATAGAGTCATGAAATTTTCGAAAATCCACTTTTCAAAACAAAAAATACTCATAACTCGACAAATAGGAAAGATAGAACGTTCTAGTCTTCACCAATCGATATAGGGGACAATTTTACATATTTTAGTGAATTTTGAGTCCATATTTCCAAGGATTATGGGAATTAGAAGAAATCAATTTGTATCGCAAAATATTTCCCCTTTGTTCTAAATTTTCGACAAAAAAATTATAAAAAATGCTAAAAATTCGTAAAGAGGGGTTTTTTTGGCCAAAAAATCGACTGGCACAATCAGTTTTGTGATAAAATCATTATTTCGCCTTCAAATAGAGTCATGAAATTTTCGAAAATCCACTTTTCAAACAAAAAATACTCATAACTCGACAAATAGGAAAGATAGAACGTTCTAGTCTTCACCAATCGAT